>SJYA01011981.1:0-11383 GCA_006410615.1 Neotragus moschatus
TTCTAAAGAAGCATTCAAAAACTTAGAAAAGTTACAGTCAATTAGGAACACTGGTTCAGTACAGAAAACATATGATTCTCCTACCTATAAATATGAATCTCTGAAAAAAACAACAAAAAATTCAAATTTAAAATAATTCTATTTGGCCAGATGCCACATGCGATTGAACAAGGCATGAGGTAACAACGTGTGTGCACGCTCAGTTGTGCCGGACTCCTTGCAACCCCATGGACTGTAGCTCGCCAGTTCTCTCTGTCCATGAAATTTTCCAGGCAAGAATACTGGAGTGGGTAGTCATTTTCTACTTCTGCAGATCTTCCTGACCCAGGGATCAAACCCCTATCTCTTGCTCTCCAGCATTGGCAGGCCAATTCTTTACCCTGCACCACCTGGGAAGTAACAACACCCATACTTAAATCTTTTGTTTTCTTTCTACTATCTCCATTGTATTCAGAGCTGTCAGTATAACATATAATCAGGAAATATACTGCATCCTCTAAGGAGCCTCCGACTATAATCATGACCTCATATATTTCTGGCAAATGCCCCAGGTTCTCACAAATTAGAGAATACCAACATGNTTCTAAAGAAGCATTCAAAAACTTAGAAAAGTTACAGTCAATTAGGAACACTGGTTCAGTACAGAAAACTATAGGGTTTTTTTTTCCACATATGATTCTCCTACCTATAAATATGAATCTCTGAAAGAAACAACAAAAAATTCAAATTTAAAATAATTCTGTTTGGCCAGATGCCACATGCGACTGAACAAGGCACGAGGTAACAACGTGTGTGCATGCTCAGTTGTGCCGGACTCTTTACAATCCCATGGACTGTAGCCCGCCAGTTTCCTCTGTCCATGAAATTTTCCAGGCAAGAATACTGGAGTGGGTAGTCATTTTCTACTTCCGGGGATCTTCCTGATCCAGGGATCAAACCCCTATCTCTTGCTCTCCAGCACTGACAGGCCAATTCTTTACCCCTGCACCACCTGGGAAGTAACAACACCCATATACTTAAATCTTTTGTTTTCTTTCTACTATCTCCATTGTATTCAGAACTGTCAGTGTAACATAAAATCAGGAAATATACTGCATCCTCTAAGGAGCCTCCAACTATAATCATGACCTCATATATTTCTGGCAAATGCCCCAGGTTCTCACAAATTAGAGAATACCAACATGATTCTATATAATCTACATTAAGGGTATACAGAGAAATATATTACTGCACTGAGTTTTGGAAGTACATATATATGTTTTAGTGTGCTGTAGTTTTGTTTAGCACCAGTATNACTATAATCATGACCTCATATATTTCTGGCAAATGCCCCAGGTTCTCACAAATTAGAGAATACCAACATGATTCTATATAATCTACATTAAGGGTATACAGAGAAATATATTACTGCACTGAGTTTTGGAAGTACATATATATGTTTTAGTGTGCTGTAGTTTTGTTTAGCACCAGTATACTTGCCATTGACTTCAGTAGATTAGAAATGAGAAGACGCTTTTAAAGGAAATCAATTTTTGAATTTGTTAAATAATTAAGCAGAGGTATAAATTTAAAGGATTCTATGTTGTTATATTTAGTCTTAAATTCTAGTTAAACAGGCATCTAAGGAGTAAGAAAATATCCTCATGTATTACTTAGAAGACTCCTTTGAATATTACTCTTCTTGAAGAGAGAACATTTTGTATGTTCACTAATAAATTATTGTTACAGGTCTAGCTTCAGAATGTCCCCTGGAAAATGATTCAGAGGCATCAGAGACTCTTCAACAAATTTAATTTGTTGAATTAAACAGTGCTGACACTTAGTCATTTACTCATTTAGTCCCGAGCAAATATAAAAAAAGTGCTCAGAGTAATCACAGACATTGCTGTGCATGGGCAGCACGAGGGCCCAGACTTTAAATCTAGTATGTGTTACAATTAAATCCCTTTCCTATTTTTGTCATTAGCACTTTGGTCCAAGTTTAAGACAAATTACTTCTTTGTTGAAATTTTGCTAAGGTATGTATGTTGCAATAACAAGTTTTCAGTAAAGATACAAGAAAGTATGCTGCTGCTGCTGCTAAGTCGCTTTAGTCATGTCCGACTCTGTGCGACCCCATAGACGGCAGCCCACCAGGCTCCCCTGTCCCTGGGATTCTCCAGGCAAGAACACTGGAGTGGGTTGCCATTTCCTTCTCCAGTGCATGAAAGTGAAAAGTGAAAGTGAAGTCGCTCAGTCATATCCGACTCTTCGTGACCCCATGGACTGCAGCCTACCAGGCTCCTCAATCCATGGGATTTTCCAGGCAAGAGTACTGGAGTGGGGTGCCATCGCCTTCTCCAACAAGAAAGTATAAAAAAGTAGATTATTATACTCAGCAGCCTAAACATATGAAGTAGATTATTATACTCAGCAGCCTAAACATATAACTAATTAATAGATTATTATCAAATTAATAAATTATTTGATATTCTTTCTATTTGCAAATATGTGAGCTTTTTTCCTGCTGGTAACTAGCTATACAGAAGGTAAATAAATCATGGAAGAGTGAGAGATTGGGATGCCCAATAATCTCCAGATTCCATGCCATTGCAATTTCCCCCTTAAAAGCTGGAAACTGGCATTAGGATCATAAGTGACCACAGATGGCTCTAAAATCCAGTGGGCNTGCTGGTAACTAGCTATACAGAAGGTAAATAAATCATGGAAGAGTGAGAGATTGGGATGCCCAATAATCTCCAGATTCCATGCCATTGCAACTTCCCCCTTAAAAGCTGGAAACTGGCATTAGGATCATAAGTGACCACAGATGGCTCTAAAATGCAGTGGGACTGGACACATTTAATAGGTACATACAGACTTAAAATATTGGAAAGTATTGATGGTAAAAGAAACCTCTTTCCCCAATTTTGTACACACACAGACACGCACACATATACACACACGTAAAACTTTCAGCTATCTCCTCAGTAGTATATTTTCATTCAACTCCTGCTCATAAACGCCTTAACTGTGCACTTTATTGGAAAGGAAATTATTTCCCTCTGGGCGGCAAAAACATTGAGATTCTTCAGGATATTGTTTGAATAAATATTAAAATAACATTCCTTCATAAATAAGGGGTTATTCAGCCTTCTAAACCATTCATTGCCAACTGCAACTTTGTGTGCAAAAAGAGTCCCTAGACTATAACAGAATATAGTCTTCTTCAACTGATGATGTGCTTATGCCCTAATGAACTCATTCTAAATTGAAAATATCCCAAATTGAAAATGCAAATAATACATGTGACTACCTAACATTGAATGGGCTTCCTTGATAGCTCAGTTGGTAAAGAATCTGCCTGCAACGCAGGAGACTCCAGTTCGATTCCTGGGGTGGGAAGATCCCCTGGAGAAGGGGTAGGCTACTCACTTTAGTATTTTGGGACTTCCTTTGTGGCTCAGATGGTAAAGAATCCACCTGCAATGCAGGAGACCTGGGGTCGATCCCTGGGTTAAGAAGATCCCCTGGAGAAGGGAAAGGCTACCCACTCCAGTATTCTGGCCTAGAGAAGTCCACGGGTTCACAGAGAGGCAGACTCGACTGAATGACTTTCACTTTCACTTTTCATCTAACATTGTAGTTTAGCATAGCATACCTTACATATGCTCAGAATATTTACGTTAGCCAATAGTTGGGAAACCCATCTAACACAAAGCCTATATTATAATAAATTATTAAATATCTCATGTGGTTTATTGAATACTGTACTGAAAGTAAAAACCAGAATGGTTTTATGGCTACAGAATAGCTGTAAGTGTTTCCCTCCTTTACTATCCTGGTCACGTTGCTGCCTGGGAACTGTAGCTCCCCACCACTGCTCAGTATCAGAGAGTATCCTACAGCAGATTTCTAGCCTGGTGAAAGATCAAAATTCAAAGTATAGGTCCTACTGAATGTGTACTGCTTTACCGTAAAGTCAAAAAAATTATAAGAATCATTGTAAGTCAGGGGCCATNCTGCTCAGTATCAGAGAGTATCCTACAGCAGATTTCTAGCCTGGTGAAAGATCAAAATTCAAAGTATAGGTCCTACTGAATGTGTACTGCTTTACCGTAAAGTCAAAAAAATTATAAGAATCATTGTAAGTCAGGGGCCATCTATACATAATGTAACACAAGCTCTGATCACAGCAGTTAACCAGGGAACAGAGCAGACCAGAAAACCCATGCCTTCTCTCTACACTGAGATTACAATCACAGTATTATTTTTTAATAAAATATAATAATGAATCAAGGAGAAGAGACATAGTGCATCGTGTTTGTGGGGGTTTAAAAGAGAACCCAAGGCGTCTAAGGTGAGGGGTAAAATGTATAGTGTAAGTTCAGCCTGGAAAGTAGTGTAGATATTAACAGACAAATGAATTTATATAGTTTGGTATTCAAGAAGGGTAAGTGAATGAGATGAGAGGACAGCAAAAGCACAGGTATAATCTCCAAAGGACTCGATGACTGCAGTTTGTGTAGATCAAGGGTAATGGGAACAAGAAGACCAGGGCAGACAGTGGTGGGAATAGAAGGCAGAGATAGAGAGGTCTTCGCAAAGATGAGATTCTGAAGACTTTTTTCCAGGGAGAAACAAATTCAGAGCTGCAATGAACTAGAGTGAGAAAATACCAACGGCTGAGAAAAAGTTAAGAAAGAATTCCAAGTTACAAGGAAAGCGGTAAGGCCAAATTCAGGTCAGTGAAACAGTGGGAATGGAAATTGGCTGGTTCTAATGTACCTCTTAGCCATAACGCCTGTGTTCTAATTAAATGTGACCTTTACTACACAGAGCTAAGTAAGGGTGGCATAAGAAACTTTAGTCAATATACATTTCCAAAATAAACCTCCATGACACAGCTGAAATAACAAATGTAGGGAAGAATCGCAGTGTTGTGAAAGACTTGAGAGCCAGCTAAAGAAATGTCTAGTAAAAGACCAGCTACAAATTTGAAATATAATAAACCACCAAGAATACTATACTCATTACAAACTGCCCTTAATGTCATTCTTGAAATCTAGAACTAAACAACTTGGCATAAGTTTCACTTCTCTCCTCTAACGTAAAACTAAACTTAATGTCACGAGTACAGAACAAAATTAAAAAGCCGTACTGTTACTTCGTTTACAACGCCACCTGATGACGGAGGCCAACCGCCTCCCCTCTCCCCAAAGAGGAGTTTCAAGACATAAATGCATTAGACTCAATTATATTCTATAAGAATCAGTATTTTACAGAAATCACTGTGTGTAAATTTTAAAATAACAAAGCACAAGAATTTTTGGTCATGTTCTGGAAAATTCTTGCTTCCATAACCTCAAGCCTCTGCAAACCAAAGGCTAAGTTTTATAAAGCACAGATTATCTCCCTCAAATTATGCTTCCCAAAATGTGGCAGGTGACATAATAGATGACTTCAAGTGATTCCTGTGTAACCTTTTCTGTAGCTCTCTTTATTCTATTATTTATTTTAATGTGTACTGGAAAAAATATGGACTATTATATATTTTCCTTTTAAATCTCTTTAAGACTGATATTTGAATAAAAATATTAAAGATATGCAAGTGATACTCAGATATCACCAGTGACACAATAAAGACTTAAATAGCATGACACTGAACATAGGTTTTAATATCCATTATTGGAGAAGGAAATGGCAACCCACTCCAGTGTTCTTGCCTGGAGAGTCCCAGAGACGGGGGAGCCTGGTGGACTGCCGTCTATGGGTCACACAGAGTCGGACACGACTGAAGTGACTTAGCAAACTTAGTGGCATAGATATTTTTATTAGAATATTATTTTTGATAATTCTTTCTTGGTCTCAAGTTTGTGAAAGTCTATTACTTTAGTCAGAATTTATATTAGTGTTAAATATAATACTGATGTCTAGAAAGTGTTTTATATTAGCTTGAAAACAAAGAAAAATGTCCATCCTTCTATTAGATTTGCCATTTTCAAATCTTTTAAGTTGGATTACACAGAAATTATAAAAACAGAATGCAAAAGTACAGATTTAAAGATGGATATATTGAAAATAATAATTTGATACATTAAAATTAATACAATGCTTGGATTTTGAAAACACTCAAATCTTTTTTTTGTGACAAATATTTTTTTAATATAAATGTACTTATTCTAATTGGAGGCTAATTTCTTTACAATATTGTATTGGTTTTGCCGTACATCAACATGAATCCGCCACAGGTATACACGTGTTCTCCATCCTGAAGCCCCCTCCCTCCTCCCTCCCTGTACCATCCCTCTAGGTCGTCCCAGTGCACCAGCCCCAAGCATCCACTATCATGCATTGAACCTGGACTGGTGATTAGTTTTATATACGGTATTATACATGTTTCAGTGCCATTCTCTCAAATCATCCCATCCTCTCCCTCTCCCACCGAGTCCAAAAGACTGTTCTATACATCTGTCTCTTTTGCTGTCTCGCAGAAAACACTCAAATCTTGACTTTCAAAATGGTTGAGTGTTGCTTCTGTAAAGAAAGTGATTTAAATATGGGCGATAGTTTAAAGTAATTCTTTTAAAATAGCCTACAGTGCAGATTTCCTTTAAATCAACAGATTAATTAAATAAGAATATATACTAAGGGCGGAAATAAGAACGTTAAGTCTAAAAATACAGGAAACATTGTTTGAAACAGTCTAAATTTCATTGTGAAAGTCATTTTTTCTTTTTGTTCTTGGCCCTTTTCTGGGGGAGTGCCAAAATGTTTCAAAGGTAAACTTTCAAAGATAAATATGTCTGAAAACATTTCCTAGATAGTATATAGGATAAGATTTTTATTACTAAAATATGATCACTGAGTTTTGAAAAATTTGGTTGATGTTATCTCCATTTACACTGAATATGCACAGATTTACATATTTGAAGATAAATGTTGAGTGGCTATGTATGAAAAAAAACATGTATATTGGGTCTTTATGATGCCTGATCTATTCTGGAAAGTAGTTTGGTATGATTTAAGGCCTTCTCACGATACATGTTTATATGTTACAATGCAATAGCCCCAAAGCATATATCTTTTAAAAATTCTAGAATTTAAGTGTTGAAGAATTAGATAAGAAGATTTGAATTTAGGTTTCAGATTTCATCTATATAGATAAATGAGGACATTTCTTTCATGATGCAGAGGTCTTTTCCTCAGCAAATATTTTCATATACATATAAATTTTTAAGGAGAATATACAGTAAACATCTATCTACTTCTATGTGAGTTAAAGTCAATTATACAAATATACAGTGAAGTTTTAACAGTGCTGTATTTATAAAATTTTAATGATACTTCAAAATGTATTATGGACCAGATTAAGGGTAGTTATCTATCCCTGCAAAATATATGCCATAAAAATAAAGTTTAGAAATGCTATTGAACCATGGTTGATTGTGCACCCCCAGGGACAAATGTATCCACTGGGGGTAGTTTTGGTTGGCCCCCAGGGGACATTCAGCAGCATCTAAAGATATTTTTGATTCTTATAGTGTGGGTAAACAATGGGTAGAGGTAAACAGCCTACAATGCCCAGAAAAACCCTTTCCCTGACCTAACAACTAAGAATCATCTGACCTGACATATCAATATTGCCAAAGTTGAGAAAATCTTCTAAATACATGACCATCAAACATGCTCCAAAATGTTAGGGTTAAAGACAGCAAAAGATAGGAAAAGCACAGGAGGTCAAATTAGAGAGAACAGGACAAAAAAGAAAAGATCAGAATCAACTGAAGAACATTCTAACATATTTAACAAGCATCTGACCACGTGATTATTATGAGAAATGCAATATGGGGCTAGACCATTAATGATTACAAACATAGAGAAAGAGTATGGGCAAACTTAACAAACTCCTTTTTCTTTAAAGAAAAAAAAGAAGATATATCTTTTTCAGCTGTGGTTCTTTGATGAATGAACTGGCTTGTATATAATTATTCTACTCTCTCATGGATATATTTCCCTTTCCTCAGAGATGCTATGCCAAGAAAATGCTAGAGTAGCTTGGGGAGACTCACACTGGGCAGCAGTGATAACTACTTGGGTAGATGTTTCAAATAATAGTGACCTTGGAATACACAAATCAAATCTTACTTCCAAAGGTATGTTGATCTCCTCCAACCCAAATTCAAAGTAAAGAATATACATTATGATCCTATTTTTCATTTTTTAATATCAAGGTATACATATTCATGTATGGATAGAATTTGTGTTGGAATGATGCATGCTGAACTATTCATGGTTTGTACCTGAGGATCATGGCTGTGAGAGGGCATGAAGATAAGCCTANATACACAAATCAAATCTTACTTCCAAAGGTATGTTGATCTCCTCCAACCCAAATTCAAAGTAAAGAATATACATTATGATCCTATTTTTCATTTTTTAATATCAAGGTATACATATTCATGTATGGATAGAATTTGTGTTGGAATGATGCATGCTGAACTATTCATGGTTTGTACCTGAGGATCATGGCTGTGAGAGGGCATGAAGATAAGCCTATTTTGCTAGATCTTGGGAGTATTTGAATCTTTTATAATAAGAATGTATTCAGGTGTAATAACTTTTTTTAATGAGTTTCCCCAAAAAGCAAAATGCAAATACTCTGCTATGGTCTATAAACACTTAATACAACTATCTTGCTTTATATGAGATATATATTGTTGAAAAATGGTTGCAACAGCTTTAATCATACTCCCAGAAAGGAATTTGCTAGTTAAATAAACCTCACAGAATTAATTTCATAGGTTTAAAAACTTTCTAGAAAACAAACATCACTCATAAATTAAATGATATATTGAGCTAAATTTCCATATATGAACTTTATTGAAAGAAAAGAACAATTGAATATCATCAGTATGCCACTGTTACTACTGGGAATTTACTGACACTTAAGTGAAATTTCAGATTTTCAAATTTTCAGTTAATTTTCAGACTCCTGTCTGAAAATTAATCAGCTGACAGCATTCTTAAAGAGCATTTAAGACTTTTTTTTAAGAACTTGGAAATTCTCCTAACAGTATAAAAAATTTATGCCATCTCTTAAATGGATTCCATAAATGTTTTACAACTTTTATGAGGTATATTCATATTCACTGAAGTAGTGTATACAGCAATAGCTGATGAAGAGATAAAGAAATATTTTAAATTCTCTCCATTCTGCTTTAATCCTGAGCAGGAGTAACTGCACTTTGCTATTTCATGCTTGATTTTCCTCATTTATTAACATATTTTAAGGGACCAAAAGATGAATCAGATGAAAATCAGTTATTTCATCCGACTAAAATTAGGGTATCATAAAGTCTTTCCATTCATCAATTAGGGTAATTTACAATAAATCATCAAATGAAATTTTGGCTGATGCTAAAGATTACCTTGCCAATGTGTAAGAAATGAACAGTGAGAAACTGGAAATGAAAATGCTATGATCATGAAATCAGTCTCTTTAGAGAACTATAATTTCATTCTCAGAAAACACTTCCTGTTCCAACTAATATTATCCTCTTTGCAATGTATAGACACAGATATTATAATACAAAAAAGAATACTATAAGTCTACTTATATTATTTAAAAGCATATTTTAAAATGCAAACATGTCTTTATAAAAACATATAGTCACACACTCATATGACTGAGTATATATTATAAATAAAACCAGTATCCTCCTCAACTTTTCAAGGAGACCTATCCTTTAACATGGCATCAGCTAATAAATCAAAAACATGTTTACTCCTTATTTCTCACACTTTGTTAGTGAGTGACATTTTTCAACACAAACATTTTGACAGGCTGTACCATGATAATGGAGAAATAAACTTGAAATAAATTTTATGTAGTAGAAGATATCAAAACAAATCTATGTGTTATTATAACAAACACAAGCAAGTCAAGCGACTATTACATTATGCTAAATATATNACACTTTGTTAGTGAGTGACATTTTTCAACACAAACATTTTGACAGGCTGTACCATGATAATGGAGAAATAAACTTGAAATAAATTTTATGTAGTAGAAGATATCAAAACAAATCTATGTGTTATTATAACAAACACAAGCAAGTCAAGCGACTATTACATTATGCTAAATATATTTCTCTTTAGTTATCACTATTTCTTAGAAATTGCTCCAATTAACCACTGAAATACCAGTTGACTGGACAGTCTCAACCACGTTTTGAATTCAGTATATTTTATAACAATGTAATTTCTATTTCATTCAACCTCAAACTATNCTATTACATTATGCTAAATATATTTCTCTTTAGTTATCACTATTTCTTAGAAATTGCTCCAATTAACCACTGAAATACCAGTTGACTGGACAGTCTCAACCACGTTTTGAATTCAGTATATTTTATAACAATGTAATTTCTATTTCATTCAACCTCAAACTATTCCAATTCAATCTGAGAAGAAAGATGTTTTTAGCACAGAAGTCCTCAAATAGGTTAAAATCATGGTGCTGCAATTCATGGGGTTGCAAAGAGTCAGACACGACTGAGCAACTGAACTGAACTGAACTATACATTTTGGGGCTTTCCCAGATGGCACTAGTGGTAAAGAACCCAACTGCCAAAAATGCAGGAGATATAAGAGACGCAAGTTCGATCCCTGGGTTGAGAAGATCCCCTGCCCATTCCAGTGTTCTTCCCTGGAGAATTCCAAGGACAGAGGAGCCTGGTGGGCTACACAGTCCACAAGGTCACAAAGAATTGGACACAACTGAAGCAGCTTAGCATGCAAGCAATCTTAAATAATCATATAAAAAGTGGACCATGAAAAATCTTGACAATCCTTCACATNCCCATTCCAGTGTTCTTCCCTGGAGAATTCCAAGGACAGAGGAGCCTGGTGGGCTACACAGTCCACAAGGTCACAAAGAATTGGACACAACTGAAGCAGCTTAGCATGCAAGCAATCTTAAATAATCATATAAAAAGTGGACCATGAAAAATCTTGACAATCCTTCACATGGGATATGATGAGGTAGTGAGATGGCCAAGACAAGATTCTGTGGGCCAATGTGCTTCATGGTGCAGAGTCTGAATTATTTCTGCTAATACCCTGAGATGAAAACTAACTCTAACAAGCAATAGTCATCACGTATTGGATAGGTTAAGGGTCAATGTACAAAAGTGTCCTTCATCAGACAACATTTGCATCTTTCAAACAGCTCAGGAGAAGGAAATGGCAACCCACTCCAGTATTCTTGCCTTCAGAATCCCAAGGACAGAGGAGCCTGGTGGGCTACAATCCACGGGACGGCAAAGAGTCGGACATGACTTAGCAACTAAACAACAGCTCTTATCAAGACATCTTTTAGTACATGCATGTTGGATGGGAC
>SJYA01011982.1:0-11935 GCA_006410615.1 Neotragus moschatus
AAAAAAAAAAAAAAAAACACGCCAAGAATTAATACTCATAAAAGAAAGACCCTTCTCCAGGCTCGGGTATCTTCCTCTAGCACAGTGGTTCTCAAACTCCAGGCTGCACCAGACTCATCTCGAGGGCCTACTAGACCATGGATTGCCTGGCCCCACTCAGAGAATTTATGATGTTCTGACATAGAGCCCATGAGTTTGCATTTCCAGTAAGTTCCGGGTGATGGCCTGGAGGTACAGAGAGCCACTCAGAACCACTGGTTTAAGCAGCACCATTGTCTCTGGAGCAGAGAAAATTGGTTTGTAGCACATGCGCCTCTTCTTCACTGGGTCACGGTGTCACATAGTCTTTTACCCACTGGCCTCCGGAGTCAGGGGCATCGCATGCCCAAAGGCACCAACATGTCCTGATGCAGAGGAGATGTCCTTTTCCAGGCCCTGTGAGTCAGAGATGCAGGAAGAGTCTTCTAGGTGGAACCTTACGTGTGTGTGGCAAATAACAGCCCAAGGAATAAGACCCAGTTTTTATATGTGGAACTTTGATTACATCAGTTACAAAGTACGGGTACTTCTGTGTCTACAGCAGTCAAACACACACACACACACACTTTTTTCACACTCACATACACCCAATTAACCAAAAATAACTGGGGACGCATGCCCACTCCAAATCAATTCCATATAGGGAACTCCTTTTAAAAAGACAAAATGCTACACTCTCCAAATAAAATTAATGAGACACAAAACAGTCAAATGCAACAGGTAACTTTAAAACACACACCAACAAGTCACAAACTGTTGAAGGCACCACAAACCACAAGTGTCCTGCACAAGTCATAAGTCCATACTAATTCTCCATCATTTAACCAGTGCTTATTAGGCATTTACTGTATTCCAAGCCATCTTCTGCAGCTAAGGATACAGTAATTAAGACAGCAAAATCCCAAAGTCCCAATGTTCTAAAAGCAAATTAGTGGGCCAGAAAATGGTAAAGTGAAGTAGAATAGAAAATGATAGACACCATCAAAGTTCATCACATGTCGTAGGATCAGTGATGTAATATGTATTTCTTACCATGGGTCAGGGGCAAAAACATTTGAGAATCTCTGGTCCTTGCCAAGAGTTCCTTCAGCCTCTGCTCCATTGCTTCTGGGGAGTAAACCCACTTCATCCAGGCAGGGCACCTTCAATTGCAGGGAGCTGAGAAGAGTCACACCCGTGTGGGAGGCAAACAGGAGGCCGGAGTCATCTGTGGGCAGTCTTCAACACGTATCTCCCACATAATATTCTGTCTTTTGGAGCATGTCCCCCATTAAGTTGATTTGGGGACTGTCCCCAGTGTTTTGGTTAATCTTGTACCTACTCTGGGCTGTCATCATCACACAAATACCAGGTATAAAACTAACACCATGACACCTCTGTGCTCTGTAGCCTCACGTCATGAAGATTTCTCGCGTAAACAACAGGTCTTATTTTTCAGCCACTGTTCACTATAAGTACAGTGCTGCACTTTTCTCCTTTTTCTCTTGGGCGCTCAAAACAGGGCCAGGGAAAGGCCTCCTTGGCTTCTATCCATAGAGCATGTTCTGTCTCAGGCTCCATGGAGCTCCTGCACTGTGCCTGAGTGAAGGCGAGACCATCTCAAACCGTCAGGACAGGGATTCTGAGCCCAACCTGCCTTGGGCTGACTGGATTATCTCCTCATTCATTTGGCAAAACTCCCATCCCATAAGACAGAGCAGTAACCCCTCAGGTCTGGCTCAGGACAGTCCAGGGGCTGAGCACCACTGTCCTCTGGGAGGCAAAGTGATTTCTAGGATACCCCAGGGGAGAGGGCAGTGGCAACTTTTTGCTCAACTGACCCTGATAAGAGCTCCAGTGATGTGGAGATGGTGAAAGTGGAGATCTGAATGGACACATTTCAGAAGGGGATGGAGCAGAGTGGGCCTGAGCCCACAGCCTGGATCCAGGGGTCCTGCCCACCTGCTCTGAAGCAGTCCCTTCTTTCTCTTCTCTATCTGCCATAGACTCACTGGAATCAGATTCAGTTGAGTGCAAAGATCCTCAAGGCAGCAAGGGGACCAAGAGACTGTCTAATCCATCTCCTAGTCCAGTGCAGAAGACGCTTTAATATTTGGTTGGCCGAAAAGTTCATCTAAGTTTTTGTGCTATCTTATGGAAAAATCAGAATGAACTTTTTGGCTAACCCAATAGAATCCCTAACTGGTTGATGGTTAAACACTTCTGGTGGTGAGCAGTTTATTACCCAGAGGGCACAAGCTCAAGGAATGTTAGAGCCACCACACATACAAAAAGAAAAAACAGGAGAATTTCAAGTCAAAGTGGGTGTATTGTCACCCTACTGTAATGTTAGAAATGCTTTCCTGAAGACTTCCCCACTCTAAAAGTCATCATTTGTTTCCACTTCCTATTCCTAGTACAGAAGTGTAATTCGCTGCTCCATATAGTTGCTCCAAATAGCTGCAGAACCACAGGGACTGGCGGTCACCTCATTTCAAGACCAGATAAATACTAAAATTTATTCAAGAGAAGGCTGTTTAAATCACCAGTGCATGTGTGCAGTTCTGCCTCGGGCCACTAGGTGTCACTGACATCAAGCGTGACAGATATTACTTGCGCTTAGGCTGAGAATCAGGTCTCTTAAAAGTCTCTCTGACGGAGAAGGCAACTGCACCCCACTCCAGTACTCTTGCCTGGAAAATCCCACGGGCGGAAAAACGTGGTAGGCTGCAGTCCATAGGGTCGCAAAGAGTTGGACACGACTGAGCGACTTCACTTTAACTTTTCACTTTCATGCATTGGAGAAGGAAATAGCAACCTACTCCAGTGTTCTTGCCTGGAGAATCCCAAGGAATGGGGAGTCTGGTGGGCTGCTGTCTATGGGGTCGCACAGAGTGAGACACGACTGAAGCGACTTAGCAGCAGCAGCAGCAGCATGCACACTTTGAACTGCAATTTCAACAAACTTATTTCATTACTACTTTACTCAAAGGTAAATAAAAAATCTGTACACCATATGGCTACTTCATAAAAATAAAAATTTTAAGTATAAAATAGAAATGGAGCAATAGAATTCAATATAAGTTTAACGTGGTGAATAGTGTCATTCTGTCAGAACTAAGTTGCTAATTTCTAATTTAATTGGACAAATGTGTATTCACACTTTTGGGGGGAGGGTCTACTGGTTATGGATTTGAGTCTACAAATAAGATAAAGTGAAGTCGTTCAGTCATGTCCAACTCTTTGTGACCCCATGGGCTGTAGTCTGCCATGCTCCTCTGTCCATGGGATTTTTAAGGCAAGAATATTGGACTGGGTTGTCATTTCCTTCTCCAGGGGATCTTTGCCACCCAGAGATCCAACCCAGGTCTCACGCATTGCAGGCAAACCTTTTACCGTCTGAGCCACCAGGGAAACTAACACTTTAGGGAACAAACACGATGGATCATCATTAAAATCACTTTTAAAATGCTTATATAAAAATTTACTCATTTTAAACTATCAACCCATTCTTTGATGAGCCAATAATTTGAAGAAAGCAATCTCATTAACTGAATGTATTCATATCTCATTCTACACAATCTCTTGCAGTTTTAATTCATTATAATGCTAATTATTTTTGAAATATCTTCCTAAAAGAGTTATGTATAAATACAAACCGTTACAATTACTATTAACATTTTCCTTGTGCTTCTCAGCCAATGAGAGCTGGTCAGACCCTGGGCAGCAAAAACTACCAGATCCCCTCCATCCTTCCTGACAGCCACACGAGGTGCAGAGGCATAGCTGCCTCACCACTGCCCTGAAGGTCCTCCTAGCCCAAGGCCCCACCATAGCTGCTTCCATCAGCTTTTGCTTCAAACACCACTGACTCCAGAGCTACGAGCCTCTGCAGCTGGTCTCATCTGTGAGGCAAGAATCTGGGTTCCTCTCCTAGACTGACTCAGCTCGGCCCAACAGCCTTGGTTCTGGGCCTTCAGAGGCAGGGTCTGAAAGGGGACTGGGAAGAACTGCATCAAATGCTGGGACATCAACTGAAAAGCTAGGAATCCACGAGAGGGGTCCACTCACTCCCAGTCTCTGAAAATTAAAGGATAAGGAGAGTAGCCCCATCAGCTCACCTGAGCTATTAGTTCTTTCCTGTGGGGCTACTGTACACAATCAGACACGTGAGGATGTGTCCAAACACCTGTCGAAAAAAGTTTCCCAACTTCCCATTGTAGTTTCAACGTTCTTGCCGAACTTTTGCATTGGGAATTCGTTTGGACCAACACAGATGAACTTCTCAAGTGTGAGAAACTGCTTAATTCCAACTGAACCCAAATATCAATCCTGCAACAGACAAAATAGCCTGCTGTATCCTGTAAAGAAAAAAAAAAAAAAACGGTGTAACTTCTGGAAAGTTCTTCATTCTCACCCAAGAATTTCTCCCAAAGTGGGTTTTCAGTGAGCAATGTTTGCCAACATGCTGTTTTCTCCAAGCTTGGCTCCTAGAGATAACGATATTAGTAATGATGGCTCCCAGAGTGGTTGGGTCACGTAGAAATGGAAACACACACACACACACACACACACACACACAATTTCAAGGGACACTCCTCTCATCAGGAAATAGAACCAGCTTATAAACCCAGGTGGCACTGGTGGTAAAGAACCTGTCTGTCAATACAGGAGACGTAAGAGACATGTTTGACCCCAGGGTCAGGAAGATCCCCTGGAGGAGGGCATGGAAGCCCACTCCAGTATTCTTGCCTGGAGAATCCCATGGACAGAGGAGCCTGGAGGGCTAGAGTCCATAATAGGGTCACAAAGAGTCAGACACAGCTGAAATGACTTAGCACACAAAACCCAGGTACAGGCCTGAAATGCAAATGTTTCTAGCAAATTCAGAGACAAGCCACAGAGACTAAGCTCTCAGACAGGTTCTCATGTTTAACCCCACCTGTTTCAGCAACTGAGTAACTATGCAGACACCACCACCTGGCCCTAACATTTAGGTTCTAAGGGGGAGATCCAAACAGAAAGGGGGCATGGCCTTACTCATAATAAATGGAGGCAAATACCAGACCCAGATGTCCCCACCCCAACCCAGGAAGTAAAAACCTGAATGGATCTAAAACACAGTTGCAGAAAAATTAATACTTTTCTCTAAGAAACATAAGAAAATCTTGTATGTTTAAAATCGGTGACTTTTACTGTATGTAAATTCAGTTCAGTTGCTCAGTCATGTCTGACTCTTTGTGACCCCATAAACCACAGCACACCAGGCCTCCCTGTCCATCATCAACTCCTGGAGTCCACCCAAACCCATGTCCATCGAGTCAGTGATACCATCCAACCATCTCATTCTCTGTCATCCCGTTCTCCTCCTGCCTTCAATCTTTCCCAGCATCAGGGTCTTTTTCAGTGAGTCAGCTCTTCGCATCAGGTGGCCAAAGTATTGGAGTTTCAGCTTCAACATCAGTCCTTCCAATGAACACCCAGGACTGATCTCCTTTAGGATGGACTGGTTGGATCTCCTTGCAGTCCAAGGGACTCTCAAGAGTCTTCTCCAACACCACAGTTTAAAAGCATCAATTCTTCGGTGCTCAGCTTTCTTTATAGTCCAACTCTCACATCCGTACATGACCACTGAAAAAACCATAGCCTTGACTAGATGGACCTTTGTTGGCAAAGTCATGTCTCTGCTTTTTAATATGCTGTCTAGGTTGGTCATAACTTTCCTTCCAAGGAATAAGGGAAAGTGAAGTCGCTCAGTCGTGTCCGACTCTTTGCGACCCCGTGGACTGCAGCCTACCAGGCTCCTCTGTTCATGGGATTTTCCAGGCAATAGTCCTGGAGAGGGTTGCCATTTCCTTCTCCAGGGGATCTTCCCAACCCAAGGATCAAACTCAGGTCTACCGCATTGTAGATAGACTCTTTACCGTCTGAGCCACCAGGGAAGTCCAGTAAGCGTCTTTTAATTTCACGGCTGCAGTCACCATCTGCAGTGATTTTGGAGCCCATAAAAATAAAGTCAGTGACTGTTTCCACTGTTTTCCCAACTATTTGCCATAAAGTGATGGGACCAGACACCATGATCTTAGTTTTCTGAATGTTGAGCTTTAAGCCAACTTTTTCACTCTCCTCTTTCACTTTCATCAAGAGGCTTTTTAGTTCCTCTTCACTTTCTGCCATAAAGGTCATGCTATCTGCATATCTGACCTTATTGATATTTCTCCTGGCAATCTTGATTCCAGCTTGTGCTTCCTCAAGCCCAGCGTTTCTCATGATGTACTCCATAGAAGTTAAATAAGCAGGGTGACAATATACAGCCTTGACGTATTCCTTTTCCTGTTTGGAGCCAGTCCATTTTTCCATGTCCAGTTCTAACTGTTGCTTCCTGACCTGCATACAGGTTTCTCAAGAGGTAGGTCAGGTCTCAATAAAGACTGGGTCAGCCCTGAAAAAATGAACCTTGCNCATAGAAGTTAAATAAGCAGGGTGACAATATACAGCCTTGACGTATTCCTTTTCCTGTTTGGAGCCAGTCCATTTTTCCATGTCCAGTTCTAACTGTTGCTTCCTGACCTGCATACAGGTTTCTCAAGAGGTAGGTCAGGTCTCAATAAAGACTGGGTCAGCCCTGAAAAAATGAACCTTGCTCCCTCTTACCCCTAAGCCTTCATTTTCTTCCAAATCCCAGCTTCATCCTACTAGATCTGGTCACTGGCATCCTTCACTTTGCCTTTGAAGCATGTATTATTTGTAATTAAGGACGGGTGTGTGTCTTTCTTTACCATGGGGTTCTCCCTCCAGGTGTATGCTCCATGGATGATTGCTTGTTCATCACTGATGAGCCCAGGACACTACCATTCACTCTGTCCTTAGAAGGTGAAAAGAAGACTCTGAATAAATACTGGTCTGGCATTTGTGTCAGCTCCTAGTACAGTCTGTATTTGTCCTTGAGACTCAGGGCTTCTAAGCCTGCTTTGGGAATTCAACAAATTCAGTTTGCCTTCAAAGGATGTATTCATTCACACATTTACTCAAATGTACACAATGAGGTAGCCACTACCACAGTCAATAAAGCTATTTCAATCACTTCAAAACTTCCTCTATCCCTTTGCGACCAATCCCCTTCCTCTGGATCCCGTTTGATCCAGGCCACACTGATCTACTGTCCGACACTCTAATTTTGTCCTTTCTTAGCGTTTATGTAAATGGAATCTTACAGTGTGTAATCTGTGTCTGAATTCTTTCATTTGGCATAAAGCATTGGAGAGTTCGCCGTGTTTTTGTGTGTATTGGTTGTTCATTTCTTTTTGTTGCTGTGTCGTGTTCCATTGTATGAATGTACCACAATGTGATTATCAGTTTACCAGTTGGTAGACACGTGGGTTGCTTCCTGATTTTGACTGTTAGCAATAAAGACACTATGGCTTCCCTGAGGGGTCAGAGGGTAAAGCGCCTGCCTGCAGTGGAGGAGACTCAGATTCAATCCCTAGGTCAGGAAGATTTCCTGGAGGAGGAAATGGCAACCCACTCCAGTACTCTTGACTGGGAAATTCCATGGGCAGAGGAGCCTAGTGGGCTGCAGTCCATGGGGTCACAAAGAGTCAGACAGGACTGAGCAGCTAACACAACTAATACAATACAGACACGAAGAAGATGCCTGTCTTTGTGTAGACGTGTTTTCTCAGAACTAGGACTAGGGTGAGGCAAGGAAGACATCTCAGGTACAAAATTTAAGGAGATACCAACTCTCAGGTCCCCCAAGTCAACCTTTGGAATTAACTTTTGCTTTCTGGGTACCTATATTGTGTTACCTAACCTCATCCTTGCTTTTCATTTTTTTAGGACTGTTGAGTCAATATTTGAGTAGAACAGTGAGTTATATGATAAGTGTACATTTAAAGTGATAAGAAATTGCCAAATTCTCAGAGTGGATGTGCCATCTTCCGTGCCTCCAGCCATGCATAAAAATTCTAGTTGCTCCAAATCCTCTCCAACAATTGGCATTTTTGGTCTTCTTGTGTTAGCCATGGTAGGGCTGTGTAATGTGTGATTTTAATTTGCATTTCTCTAATAATTAATGATGTAAACACTTTTTCCACCTTTCATGTGCTTCTTTGCAATTTGCCCTTCAATGTAGTGTCTTTCAAATTATTCATTCATTTTCAGAAGTCG
Organism: Neotragus moschatus; assembly: GCA_006410615.1. Taxonomy (NCBI): domain Eukaryota; kingdom Metazoa; phylum Chordata; class Mammalia; order Artiodactyla; family Bovidae; genus Neotragus; species Neotragus moschatus. The sequence continues at coordinate 8,188 of SJYA01011982.1, forward strand.
TTCATCAATGGCTTCCTTACTTGTCAGTAATCTCTCATTTTTGTCAGTTGTTATGCCAGATTTGGACTCTGTTCTTCAAGCCTGTCTGGCTCCAGCTTTTTACCAACAAGCTTTACAACAATGGGGTACTGATTCAGTTTATTTTAAAGATTCAACAGGTCTGTTTTTTTTTGTTGTTGTTGTTTGTTTTTTTTTTTTTTTTTTTGTATCTTTATCTGTCAGTAACAGATTTTTCTCTGCTATATACCTGCTTTTCTATGGTCTCCCTGTTATATGTCTAGCTGCTACCCAGGGATTTAGAGAATTTATTTTGTAACTTGGATCTCATGCCTTTTAGATTGTCATGCTTCCAGATGTTTTCCCCTTTAAACTTCCAGGCGCTGACAGCCCTGAACGCTGATCTCTGGTACCTTTAGCTGGAAGGACTGTGGTTTCTCAGTGGTGTGTTCCATAACCATAACTGGAGAAAGGGGCTGGGGGGTGTGTGGCAGTGCCCTTGGGGGCACTTCCCCCCACTCTGATGACAAGTTGAAATTACAGTGAAGTAATCATTATTCACACCAAAATGGAGTTAGGTGGCATTTGAGGATCTGGTCTCAGACATGTTTCTGCACTACCAAGAACCTGAACTTTTTCAAACTATACCACACCCAAGGACACCACTCAGGCAGTCCGAATATCTGCCAGCTGCAACCTTACCAAGGGGAGGTCTTAAGATCTCCCCTTGTAACTGTGCAAACTTTTCAGACCTCAACGAATCATTACCTAACCAGCACCCTCACTTCTTGCCAACTTTGATTATAATTCTTGAGCACTCTTATAACTAACTATAACCTTGAAGGTTTTGACTTCATAAACCTCCCCCATTAGTTGTCCCACGGAACAAAATTCAAGTACTTCTTTTTGTGTGTGTATTTCTTTAAATAACTTTTTTCTTTAGCATTATGGTTTATTACAGGGTATTGAATATAGTTCCCTGAGATAGGGTCTTGTTGTTTATCCATTCTCTATATAATAGTGTGCTCCTGCTGGTCCCAAACTCCCAATCCATCCCTCCCCTCAGCCCCTCCCCTTTGGCAACCACAAATTTGTTCTCTGTTTCGGTTTGTAGATAAGTTTATTTGCGTCATATTTTAGATTCCGTATATAAGAGATATCATATAGTATTTATCTTTATCTTTCTGACTTCACTTAGTATGATAATCTCTAGGTCCATCCATGTTGCTATAAGTGGCATTATTTCATCCCTTATTATGGCTAAGTGGTATATATATACACCAGATTTTTTATCCACTCATCTGTTAATGGACATTTAGGTTATTTCTGTGTTTTGGCTTTTGTGGATAGTGCTGCTGTGAACATAAGGGTGTGTGCAAGTATGCAGCTATAATACCCATTTCCTTTTTCTGCTTCACTTGCTACTTCCTCTTCTTATTTTCCTGATCTTTCCACCTCTTCCTCCCCCTCATCCATTCCTTGCCCTTTCCTCCTCCAAGTTCTCCTTTCTGGGCTAGAGGTTAAGGGCAAAACAGTTTCAAGTACTTCTTGAATCTGTGTCTCCTGGGCTGCAGTCCTAACAAGGGTCCAATAAATACCTTTTTATTTCAATCAGATTTCCATTTCTAAAATTTTGGTTAACAACTCTTTCACAATTTCTGCATCTATCAATCAGCCCAGCCCCAGTCTTGGTCTGAGGCTCTGAAGAGTTCGAAGCATTCAGACCCCAGGTTAGGCAGCTGTCAACAAAGAGGGAAAAGTCCCTCTAGAACTCTTAGGAGAGGGCTTGGTACCTAATAAAGGTTAGTAAATGTTAGGTATCATTACAGCTAACCCTCCCAAATCCTGCAAGAGTTTATCATCCCCATATTGCTGTTGTGGAAACAAAGGCTCAGAGGTGAAGTAATTTGTCCAAGTTCCCCAGCTAGTCACTGGTGAGCAGAACTTCGTCCTTTCCATGAAGGAAGCTACCTTCCTTCAGTCCAGGCTGCCTTCCTCATGCTCCCAGTGGAAATGCAGCTCTCCAACTCCAAAGCTCTCAGGCCTTCCAGTATAGAACTTATTACAGTGGGACTAACACCACAGTAGGAGAAGGCGATGGCAGCCCACTCCAGTGCTCTTGCCTGGACAATCCCATGGACAGGGGTGCCTGGTGGGCTGCAGGCCACGGGGTCAGACACGACTGAGCGACTTCCCTTTCACTTTTCACTTCCATGCACTGGAGAAGGAAATGGCAACCCACTCCAGTGTTCTTGCCTGGAGAATCCCAGGGATGACGGAGCCTGGTGGGCTGCCGTCTATGGGGTCGCACAGAGTCAGACACGACTGAAGTGACTTAGCAGCAGCAGCAGGAACACCACTGTGATGCCCTTGAGGGCAAGGCCACTGCCTTACTCATCTTTTGTGACCTGAGTTAGAGCCCTGAAAAAGGCAGGCTGGATGTGAGCCTGTATCTGTGCTGTTGGAGGAAGGAATGAAGATGACTCCAGGTTTCCAGCCTCAGTGGGAGAAGGGTGGACCAGTTGGCAAGGCCCAGAAGTTGGGAGAGGCTGATAGATTGGATTTGAGAAGAAAGTGGGGAAAGGAGAGATATAAGGCCAGGTTTGGGCAGGTTGTGATGGAGAGAGAGACACTTTAATTAGGATTTGGAGCTGTAAAAATCCACAGGTGGCTCCCCACCTCCTCTCCACATGGACTGGCTTGTGACTTGATGTCAAGGTCCCTGCCCTGGACTTGTTACTAATGGGAGACCTGAGGCACACCCAGGAAACCAGTGTTTAGAACACTTATGCAGCCACCTATCAGAGCCCAGAAAAGGGTTTCTGCCATTGTGGTGCGGATGAGGAGCCCTGGAATGCAGGGATGAGCTGGAGGAGGATCCCATCACAGCTGTTGTGAGGGGGCAAGATCTTTAGGGAGACAGGACAAGAATAACCACTGAAATGCCCAGCACTACCCCCTGTTCGCTGCCTTCTTTCCTGAGGGGGTTTGGGGGTGGGTGGGAGGATGCCTGGGTGGGGGATGTCAGGTTGGGGTGGGACTTTGCCTTCTGCCACAAAGACACCCTCCCTCTCACACTGTCCTTCCCCCCTCCCCTATTTTCCTCACCCCAGCAGACTGTGTGTGGTGGGGGTAGTGGTGGGGGCAGGCGGGACCACCACGTTCCAGCCCACGGAAGAAAGTGGGTCTTGCCAGCTGTTTCCCATCCCTCACACAACACAATCAGATCCCCTCCTCCTAATCCTGACAGGCAAACCTGGCACCCACCTCTCTGTGTCTCCTGGCTGCCTCCCTCCACTGTGCCCCCAGCCCTCACCCTCTCCCCTTGAGCAGGAAGACAGTGATACAGCCTTATACCCAGAAGTGAAGGGTGAAGGAGGTCCCCTCTCCCTCCCTCCTGGGCTTCTGGCCTTTCTCCTCGGTCTCCTCAGCTCCTCTCTAGCCCCATCCTCCATCCTTGGCAGGCCCCAGCCCCAGCCCTGCCCCCGCGGTGCTCTCAGCTCTCCCCCTGCCTGGCATTCCCTCTGCTGTGGGAGGGCCCAGCAGCTCCCTGTCCTGGCCTGGCAGCTGGGAGCCCCTATGGGGCAGGGGAAGCTCGGCTTCTGGGATTTCCCGGGCCTCTGGCCAGCAGGAAGTCTGCCCTCAGAGAGGGGAACCTTGCTCCTGGCCTCAGGCCAGCTATTCAGCCAGACCAAAGTTCAGGGGAAGCGCCCGGGGACTCCCGCTGATCTCTACTCTTTAGGTTCGAGGT
>SJYA01011983.1:0-12167 GCA_006410615.1 Neotragus moschatus
TCTGAGGTTATTGATATTTCTCCTGGCAATCTTGATTCCAGCTTGTATTTCTTCCAGCCCAGTGTTTCTGTTTAGTTTCCTATAAATCCTATACATTGTAAGTAATTTAAAAATTGAATATGTATCACTTTGCATAAATGTTTCTGTTTTATATTTTTTAAATGTCCTGTTGCTCTAAAAGTGATTGGAAAGCATTGGTGTACATCACACATTTGATTCAGAAATTCAGGAGTTTCCTTTGAACATTAAATAAAAGCAGAAGTATAGTTTCTAATATTTGGGGAAGAAAAAGCCTTCTACAGTACCCATTTGTGTGCATGTATGTGTGTGTGTGTATATATATATATATATATAATTTTACAAATATTTTGTATAGTAAAAGAACACTTAAAAATATGTTAAGGGGGTAGATCTTATGTTAAGTGTACTATGATTATCTAAAGACCCAACGTTGTATATCAGAGAGAAATTTTTCATCCTCTATAACTGAAGACATTTTTCATACACTGTTTAGCAACTTTCTGTTTCCTCCTCCCCTCAAACCGTGGCAAACACCATTCAGTTATTTCCTCCTCTGAGTTTCATTAATTAGAAACATCATGTAAGTTAAATCATGCAGTATTTGTCGTTCTGTGACTGGGCCACTGAATGTTTTTGTCTATTATATAATACCTTGGTTTCTATGCCTGCAGACTATTTTTCTAGCATTTAATCATCTTAACTATAGCTTTTAGATTGATACATTACTTTCTCCTTTTTTTGTTTTAAAAAAAATGCACTTAATAAAAACACATCTGTTTCCTGAACCAGCATCAGTCACTATAAAAGTCAGTGTATAAAACTAAAATGGTGAAATGGCAGACATAAAAGGCAAATAAACCCTTAATCACTTCATTTAAATGTTTAGGAGAAAGAACATTGCGGCCTGGTGTGTGAATTTCTTGTTCCCTTTATAGAGATTTTCAACCAAATAATCATTAAATGCTCTGTTAAACTGCTCCAGTTTACAACACATGTTCCTAGTTTGTTGGAGTTCTATATCTCAAGATATGTGCTGAGAAGCATTCTACCCACAGTGCCACTGTGTAGCCAAGTTGTCAAATAAATTAGGCCTAACCATTAAGACACCTAAGGGAATTTTAGTCTTAAAGCTTTACTCAATCATGTGTAGAATAAAGATCATAAAAAAGGCCCTAAAGCTTTAATATGTAGCTTTCAGAATGATCCGCTTATGTGTGTTAGCATTTCCCTATCAAAAAGTCAACCATCTTCTGTTGCACATTTTCACGCTCAAATAAAAAAACAAAAGCAAGATCATCCAAAGAACTTTGCAGGAATTAAATTTAAACCACTCGCCAAATTTACTACTACATTCTGCTTAAGGAAATGAACATGCATAATACTATCATTCTCTTTTATCATTTTAATGAAATATGTTTATCTAGATAATAGTAAAATAGATATATGACATAATAGATAAAAAATAAGGACATAATATATGGAAAAAATACCATACTTACTCCTATAGAAATGAATTATCTTTTTTATTAATACTCTAAATATAAAACATCTTTCTAATTATCTGTTGGTTATTTTAATTAATTTGTTTATTTTTGGTTCAACTGCTCAAGTGAAATCAAGACTTTAGTGTTTGCTAAAACAGAAACATGGTTAATATGATTTTTTTTTCCCCCAGATTTATCTAGTGGAATGTCCATGGTACATGAGCCTACTATAAGAGTCACATAATATCAGTAAATTTTTACTAGTCTATAAAAATGTTCATGTAGAGTTACCATTGTCTGTTGGGTCCAAGTTTTATCCTGTGAGTAAGGAAATAGAGGAAAGCAATAGAATGGGAAAGACTAGAGATCTCTTCATGAAAGTTAGAGATACCAAGAGAAATCTTCATGCAAAGATGTGCATAATAAAAGACAGAGACAGAAAGGACCTAACACAAAAGAGATTAAGAAGAGGTGGCAAGAATACACAGAAGAACTGTACGATAAAGGTCTTAATGACCCAGATAACCACAATGGTGTGATCACTCACCTAGAGCCAGGCATCCTGGAATGTGAAGTTAAGTGGGCCTTTGGAAGCATTACTACAAACAAAGCTAGTGGAGGTGATGAAATTCCAGCTGAGCTATTTCAAACCCTAAAAGCTGATGCTGTGAAAGTGATGCACTCATTATGTCAGGAAATTTGAAAAACTCATTAGTAGCCACAGGACAGGATAAGGTCAGTTTTCATTCTAATCCCCAAAACGAACTATGCCAAAGAATGTTCAAAGTATTGTACAAGTGTGCTGATTTCACGTGCTAGCTCAAAATCCTTCAAGTTAGTTTTCAACAGTACATGAATGCAGAATTTCCAGATGTACAAATTGGATTTAGAAAATGCAGAGGAACCAGAGACCAAATTCTCAACATCCATTGGATCAGAGAAAAAGCAAGAGAATTCTATAAAAATATCTACTTTAATTATGCTTTTGACATAGTGGATCACAACAAACTGTGGAAAATTCTTAAAGAGATGGAAATAGCAAAACACCTTACCAGCCTCCTAAGAAACCTGTATGCTGGTCAAAAAGCAACAGTTAGAACAAGACATGGAGCAATGAACTGGCTCAAAATTGGAAAAAAAAAAAAAAAAATTAGGGCTGTATACTGTCACCCTGCTTATTTAACTTATATACAGAGTCATCATGTGAAATGCCAGGCTGGATGAATCACAAGTTGGTGTCAAGATTGCCAGGAGAAATATCAACAACTTCATATATGCAGATGATACCACGCTAATGGCAGAAAGTGAAGAGAAACTAAAGAATCTCTTGATAAAGATAAAAGAGGAGAGTGGAAAAACTATCTTAAAATTCAACCTTCAAGAAGCTAAAATCATGGCATCTGGTCCCATCATGCAATGACAAATAAATGGGGGAAAAGTGGAAACAGTAGCAGATTTTATTTACTGGGCTCCAAAATCACTGCAGACAGTGAATCCAGCCATGAAATTAAAAGACACTTGCTCCTTGGAAGAAAAGCTATGACAAACCTGGACAGTGTATTGAAAAGCAGAAACATTACTTTGCCAACAAAGGTCCGTCTAGTGAAAGCTATGGTTTTTCCGATAGTCATGTATAGATGTGAAGGTGAAGTCACAAAGCTGTGTCCGACTCTTTGCGACCCCGTGGACTGTAGCCTACTAGGCTTCTCCATCCATGGGATTCTCCATGTAAAAATACTGGAATGGGTTATCATTTCCTTCTCTAGGGCATCTTCCAGACCCAGGGGTCGAACCTAGGTCTCATTGGAGGCAGACGCTCTAACCTCTGATCCACCAGGGAAGCCTTGTATAGATAGATGTGAGAGCTGGACCATAAAAAAGGCTGAGCACTGAAGAATTAATACCTTTGAACTTGATGTTGGAGAAGACTCTTGAGAGTCCCTAGGACAGCAAGAAGATCCAACCAGTCAATCCTAAAGATAGTCAACTCTGAATGTTCACTGGAAAGACTGATGCTGAAGCTGAAGCTCCAATACTTTGGCCACCTTATATGAAGAACTGACTCATTGGAAAAGATCCTGATGTTGGGAAAGATTGAAGACAGGAGGAGAAGAGGGCTACAAAGGATGAGATGGCTGGATGGTATCGTTGATGCAATGAACTTGGGCAAACTCTGGGAATTTTTGAGGGACAGAGAGGCCTGGTGTGCTGCACTTCATGGGGTCACAAAAATTTGGACACGATAAGAGCTGAACAACAACAAATGAATTCTCTACAGTAAAAGTATATTTATTTAGGCCTATGCACAGCATTAAGTTTTCTGAGACAGAAAAAAAAAAAAAAAACATTGGTTTTATAATATTGTTTCTTTTCCCAACAACTGAAAGCAGAAGTTGGTAGTGAGTGCTAGCAGGAGAGAAACAGGGAGTATTTCCCCAAAACAAATAGTTTTGGCAATTACTGGGAACATCCCCCAAAATACCTGTCTTGGAACTAGCTAGCCATGAGAAGCTGGCTAATTATGACCATTTTAGTATGATGCCACACCTGATGGCTCTCCTTCAGGAAACTCAGAGGAGTAAGACACTGTAAGGGTACAGTCTTATGCTGATTGCCAAAATCTATCATTGATCTCAAGCCCAACTGATTGACACTCAAAGTCAAATACTTGAGGCAAGCTTTGTAGAAAGGAAAGTTTGCTTCATTCAAGAAGCTGACAGCCTGAAGAGAAATTATGTTCCTGTCCAAAGGCCAAATCCCTACCACTGAGCAGGGGGCAAGAATTTTTTTTAAGGGGAGTTTCAGAGGTGTGTAGATGGGAGGAAGGGACTATGTGCAGAAAAGCATAGTCAACCCTGACAGTCATCATCAAATTGGCTATTCAATCCTCTTTTTCATAAACATAAATACCCTCTGGTGTTCCTATAACACTTTTTTAAATATAAAATAATTTAATATATAAATTTAATGAATTTACATTTTTATCTAGCAATCAAATGCATATGAATACATCTTTCAGAATCATGTGTTCTCTTTGCAAGCCCAGAACTACTACATGTGGCTGACAAACCTCAACAAATCACTATTCCATGTTATTTGAATTAATTAAAATGTCATAACCTATTGAACTCTTTTTGGGTACAGATTGCAGTTCAACCATTATGCATTTATTGTGTAACTAGATGATATGCTAGATGGAATATAAGCTTTTATCTTGTAAGAAAGACTAAAGACTGTAGTCTTACTCTCAGTATGCTGAATTCAGAGTAATGGGCTTAACTTCTCTAAGAATTTTTAAAAAAATAGAATATTACTAAGGAAAGATATCTAGAATTTATCTTAGAAAAAAAGTTTTAATTATATATATTTAAAAAACATCAGAGGAATCATTTTAAACTACTAGCAACTATTAAAGAAATCAACTTGGAAAATGGTTTTTGAACATTTTTTATGTGAAATCCAGTTGAGGGCTGCTTATTTTTAAAAAGAAATTAAAATTAGTCAAATAATATAACATAGACCACAGATATCGAATGTACTGGTAATGCTTGCTATATATCTCAGGATATACAAATATAATGATTTGTGATATATAAATATATCTCCATATCCTAATTCTCAGAATCTATAAGTATGTAATGTTACCTGAAAAAGAAGGATTACATGTTAACATTGCAGGTAGAATCAAGGTTGTTAATTAGCTCACCTTAAAACAGAAATATCTGCCTTGACATGATGAAGGGGCTTGCATAACTCAATGAAACTATTAACCATGCCATGCAGGGCCACCCAAGATGGATAAGGCATAGCAGAGTTCTGACAAAACGTGATCCACTGGAGGAGGAAATGGCAAACCACCCCAGCATGCTTGCCATGAGAACCTGATAAACTATATAAAAGACCAAAAGATATGACAACAAAAGATGAGTCCCCCAGATCTGAAGGTGTCTGACATGCTACTGGGAAAGAGCGAAGGAGAATTACCAATACCTCCAGAATGAATCAAGTGGCTGGGCCAAAGTGAATACGAAGGTCAGTTGTGGATGTGTCCAGTGATGAAAGTTAAATTTAATGCTGCAAAGAACAGTATTGTATAGGAACCTGGAATATAGGTCCTGAGTCAAGGAAAATTGGGCATGGTCAAGCAGGAGATGGTAAGAATAAACATCAGCATCCTAGGAATCAGAAAACTAAAATAGATGGGAATGAGTGAGTTTAATGTTAGGCTTCATCATTATGCAGATCAAGAACTTCCAGATGTCCAAGAAGGTTTAGAAAAGGAAGAGGAACTAGAGATCAAATTGTCAACATTTGCTGGATTATAGAGAAAGCAAGGGAATTTCAGAAAAACATCTATTTCTGTTTCATCAACTACTCAAAGTCTTTTACTGTGTGGATCATGACAAACTGTGGAAAGCTCTTAGAGATATGGGAATACCAGACAATCTTACCTGTCTCCTGAAAAACCTGTATGCAGGTCAAGAAGCAACAGTTAGAACCCTGTATGGAACAACTGGTTCAAGACGGATTCAAGATCGAGAAAGGAGTATGACAGAGCAGTCTGCTATCACCTTGTTTTGCTCAGAGTAACCTATACACTTGGGCACATCATGAGAAATGCTAGGCTGTATGAGCTACAAGTGGAATCAAGATAGGTGGGAGAAACATGTACAACCTCAGACATGCAGATGACACCTCTCTAATGGCAGAAAGCAAAGAAGAACTAAAGGGCCTCTTGAGGGTGAAGAACGAGAGTGAAAGAGCTGGCTTAAGACTAAATATTAAAACTAAGATCATGGCATCTAGCCCCATTACTGTATGGCAAACAGAAGGGGGAAAGGTAGAAGTAGTGACAGATTTCCTCTTCTTGGGCTCTAAAATCACTGTGGATGGTGGCTGCAGTCATGAAATCAGAGGATGATTGCTTCTTGGCAGGAGAGTGATGAGAAAATTAGACAGTGTGTTGAAAAGCAGAGATATTACTCTGCCAACAAAGGTCCATATCATCAAGGCTATGGTCTTCCCAGTGTTCACACATAGTTGTGAGAGCTGGACTGTAAAAAAAAAAAAAAAAGCAGAATACCAAATAATTTATGCCCTCCAACTGTGGTGCTGGAGAAGACTCCTGAAAGTGTCTTGGACAGCAAGGAGATCAAACCAGTTAATCTTAACATAAATCAACCCTGAGTATTCACTGGAAGGACTGATGCTGAAGCTCCAGTATTTTGGTTGTCTGATGTGAACAGATAACCCATTGGAAAAGTCCCTGATGCTTGGAAAGATTGACAGCAGAAGGAGAAGTGGGCATCAGAGGATGAGATGGCTAGATGGCGTCACTGATGTAAGGAGCAGGAACTTGGGCAAACTTCAGGAGATGTTGAAGGACAGGGAGGCCTGGTGGCCTGCAGTTCAAGGAGTCTCAAAGAGTTGGATACTACTGGGCAACTGAACACAACAACAACAAAACAGATTATCCTTGATATTCTGGCAAGATCATATATAATCCCAAGTGTCCTTAAAAGTGAAAGACAGAGGTATTGTTCAGAGTCAGAAGGAGGTATGACAACGGAAGAATGGTCAAAGAAATTGAATGCTTCTGACTTTAAAGATGGAGCCAGAGGCTGTGAGACAAAGAATGTGTCTGGCCTATAGAAGCAGAAAAAAGTGAGAAAATAGATTCTTTCATACAGAATCCAGAAAAACATGCAGTCCTGCCAACATCTTCATTTTAGCCCACTGATATGTGTGAGAAACATCTTATGTACAGAATTATTAAGTAATAAATCTGTGTCAGATTCAGACACCAGGATTGTGACAATTTAATTTATAAAACTGCATTGCATGCATTTTTGCTAAAAATATGACCTCTTCTGTGAAATTTCAATTTTTAACTTTTACCTAGTCCATTTTAGAGGCATATTTTAAGCAAGTTTTTTTTTTTTTGCTTTTTTAATATAGTTTTCATTCTTAATTAAAAAAAAATAGTAAAATTTGTAACACTTAGCAGCACTGATCAAAAACATAGACCCTACAGACAGAGTGAAGCAAAGGAGAAACTGACCAGTTCTGTGTAAAATTCAGTGGAGGCTTACACATAAAATATTGAAAGTTAAGCAAGAATTCTTGAAGAAGAACAAGCATTTACATTTTATTCATTCTTTGGTTTCTCAAAATATTTACTGAGAAACTTTCATGTAATTGTATTGTTTCAGGAGCCAGGAATATATGGTTAGCATAACAGACAAAACCTCCTATTCTCAAAGAGTTTAAAGTCCAGTAGCATTTAAAGCTAAGGGAATAAAAAATGTTCCAATAATGTAAATAATTTGAAGCATATGGTAGCAAATACTGAAAGCAGTCAATTCCATTGGCTATCCTAAATAAGTTAAAAATTAAAATAGGGTAAAAAAAATTAAAAGCACATGAGAAAAATAATAAGTAGAAAAGATAGCTATTGATAATAAAATATAATCTGAAAAACTTCATCTAAAACTCCATTGTTTAGAAAACTCAGTGCAATGAAAATAGTAGGGGAGGAATTTTGCATTCATTTGTTTAGCAGTTTCCTTTTTATTTATAGTAATTAAAAAGTTAAACTTTTAAACAATAGCATCTCTTTTTTATTCTCCAAATTAAAGATTTGACTGAATGTAAAGTTCTTTTATCACTTTGGATAATAGTCTTTTATAGAGTTATCTGCAGATGTGGTTAGAAGGTAAATATTATGGCATCTTTGACTATAACAATTCTCTTTTTTAACAAATACACAGGAAGATAGCTATATGGAGAGGGTGGAAGTGAAATGTTGACAATTGATAAAGCTTGGTGAAAATAAATGGAGACTATTATTTTATAAGATTTTGGTCAGTTTGTTGTTCTGTTGCTAAGTTGTTTCCAACAATTTGTGACCCCATGGACTGGTCACTTTAAATATTTTCAAAATTAAAAACAAACACTCTTATAGGGCAATAGTGGATTTTGAAAGGAAATAGATGATTGAAACCTGAACATACCTTACTCACGCTTATGTGATAGAAGTAAATCCTGTTCATCCAGGATCCAGGATTCAGGAGGAAGGATGTGCAATACACACTAGTTCAGTTCAGTTGATCAGTCATGTCCGACTCTTTGCAACCCCATGGACTATAGCACACCAGGCTTCCTTGTCCATCACCAACTCCTGAAGCTTATTCAAGCTCATGTCCATTGAGTCAGTGATGCCATACAACCATCTAATCCTCTGTCATCTCCTTCTCCTCCCACCTTCAATCTTTCACAACAAAAGGGTCTTTTCCAAAGAGTCAGTTCTTTGCATCAAGTGGCCAAAGTACTGGAGTTTCAGCTTCAGCATCAGTCCTCCCAATGAATATTCAGGACTGATTTCCTTTAGGATAGACTGGTTGGATCTGCTTGCAGTCCAAGGGACTCTCAAGAGTCTTCTCCAATACCACAGTTCAAAAGCATCAATTCTTCAGTGCTCAGCTTTCCTTATATTCCAACTCCCATATCCATACGTGACTACTAGAAAAACCATAGCTTTGACTAGACAGACTTTGGTGGCAAAGTATTCTCTGCTTTTTAGTATGCTGTGTAGGTTGATGGTAGCTTTCTTTCCAAGGAGTAAGTGTCTTTTAATTTCATGGCTGTACTCACCGTCTGCAGTGATTTTGGAGATCGTTCACTGTTTCCAATGTTTGCCCATCAATTTGCCATGAAGAGATGGCACTGGATACAAAAAGGCAAAGTACACATACAAAAAGGCAAAAGGCCAAAAAGGGCAAGAAAGTTGATGTCAACACAGAAGACTGAGAAATTTAAGTCTAATGGAAACCAAAAAAAAAAAAANTGGAGTTTCAGCTTCAGCATCAGTCCTCCCAATGAATATTCAGGACTGATTTCCTTTAGGATAGACTGGTTGGATCTGCTTGCAGTCCAAGGGACTCTCAAGAGTCTTCTCCAATACCACAGTTCAAAAGCATCAATTCTTCAGTGCTCAGCTTTCCTTATATTCCAACTCCCATATCCATACGTGACTACTAGAAAAACCATAGCTTTGACTAGACAGACTTTGGTGGCAAAGTATTCTCTGCTTTTTAGTATGCTGTGTAGGTTGATGGTAGCTTTCTTTCCAAGGAGTAAGTGTCTTTTAATTTCATGGCTGTACTCACCGTCTGCAGTGATTTTGGAGATCGTTCACTGTTTCCATTGTTTGCCCATCAATTTGCCATGAAGAGATGGCACTGGATACAAAAAGGCAAAGTACACATACAAAAAGGCAAAAGGCCAAAAAGGGCAAGAAAGTTGATGTCAACACAGAAGACTGAGAAATTTAAGTCTAATGGAAACCAAAAAAAAAAAAAGAAAAGAAAAGTTAATGCATTGGGAGATTGTTAAAAAAGTAAATCCTGATAGTGGTTAAAGAACAATTAGATCAAAATAAGAGATGAGCAAACAAAGAGGAGAGGAGATTGTATCAGGGACAGTCCCTAGAGCATACTTGTTTCAGTTCAGTTCAGGTCAGTTCAGTAGCTCAGTCGTGTCCGACTCTTTGCGACCCCATAAACTGCAGCACGCCAGGCCTCCCTGTCCATCAGCAACTCCCATAGTTCACTCAGACTCATGTCCATCGAGTTGGTGATGTCATCCAGCCATCTCATCATCTGTTGTCCCCTTCTCCTTCTTCCCCCAATCCTTCCCAGCATCGGAGTCTTTTCCAATGAGTCAACACTTCACATGAGGTGGCCAAAGTACTGGAGTTTCAGCTTTAGCATTATTCCTTCCATAGAAATCCCAGGGCTGATCTCCTTCAGAAGTGACTGGTTGGATCTCCTGGCAGTCCAAGGGACTTGAGATTAGGGGTTGGCAAACTTTGGCCAGGAAACCAAATTTGACCGAACAGCTTTTTTTGAAAATAAAGCTTTATTAGAATGTGGCCTCACCCATTCTTTCCGGTACAGTCTTTGGTTACTTTCCTACTGATGACTTATTGTCGCTAGATTCCTTTTCCACTTTCAGTTCAGTTCAGTTGCTCAGTCGTGTCCAACTCTTTGCAGCTCCATGAACCGCAGCACGCCAGGGCTCCCTGTCCATAACCATGTCCCAGAGTTCACTCAGACTCATGTCCATTGAGTCCATGATGTCATCCAGCCATCTCATCCTTGGTCGTCCCCTTCTCCTCCTGCCCGCAATCGTTCTCAGGATGAGAGTCTTTTCCAATGAGTCAACTCTTCACATGAGGTGGCCAAAGTAATGGAGGTTCAGCTTTAGCATCATTCCTTCCAAAGAAATCCCAGGGCTGATCTTCTTCACACTGGACCAGTTGGATATCCATGCAGTCCAAGGGACTCTCAAGAGTCTTCTCCAACACCGCAGTTCAAAAGCATCAATTCCTCGGCGCTCAGCCTTCTTCACAGTCCAACTCTCACATCCATACATGACTACTGGAAAAACCATAGCCTTGACTAGGTGGACCTTCGTCGGCAAAATAATGTCTCTGCTTTTGAATATACTATCTAGGTTGATCATAACTTTTCTTCCAAGGAGTAAACATCTTTCAGTCTCATGGCTGCAGTAACCATCTGCAGTGATTTTGGAGCCCACAAAAATAAAGTCTGACACTGTTGTCACTGTTTCCCCATCAGTTTCCCATGATGTGATGGGACTGGATGCCATGATCTTCGTTTTCTGAATGTTGAGCTTTAGGCCAACTTTCTAGGTCTCCTCTTTCACTTTCATCAAGAGGCTTTTTAGCTCCTCTTCACTTTCTGTCATAAGGGTGGTGTCATCTGCGTATCTGAGGTTATTGATATTTCTCCCAGCAATCTTGATTCAGCTTGTGTTTCTTCCAGTCCAGCATTTCTCATAATGTACTCTGCATAGAAGTTAAATAAGTAGGGTGACAAAAGACAGCCTTGACATACTCCTTTTCCTACTAGGAACTAGTCTGTTGTTCCATGTCCAGTTCTAACTGTTGCTTCCTGACCTGCATACAGATTTCTCAAGAGGCAGGTTAGGTGGTCTGGTATTTCCATCTCTCTCAGAATTTTCCACAGTTTATTGTGATCCACACAGTCTAAGGCTTTGGCACAATCAATAAAGCAGAAATAGATGTTTTGCTGGAATTCTCTTGCTTTGATTCACCGGTTGTTGGCAATTTGATCTCTGGTTCCTCTGCCTTTTCTAAAACCAGCTTGAACATCAGGAAGTTCATGGTTCACATATTGCTGCAGCCTGGCTTGGAGAATTGTGAGCATTACTTTACTAGCATGTAAGATGAGTGCAATTGTGCAGTACTTTTTGCATTCTTTTTCACTGCCTTTCTTTGGAATTGGAATGAAAACTGAACTTTTACAGTCCTGTGTTCACTGCTGAGTTTTTCAACTTTGCTGCCATATTGAGTGCAGCACTATCACAGCATCATCTTTCAGGATTTGAAATAGCTCAACTGGATTTCTATCACCTCCACTAGCTTTGTTCGTAGTGATCCATTCTAAGGCCCACTTGACGTCACATTCCAGGATGTCTGTCTCTAGATGAGTGATCCCACCATCGTAATTATCCAGGTCATGAAGATCCTTTTTTGTACACTTCTTCTGTGTATTCTTGCCACCTCTTCTTTATATCTTCTTCTTCTCTTAGGTCCATACCATTTCTGTCCTTTAT
>SJYA01011984.1:0-12273 GCA_006410615.1 Neotragus moschatus
TGCAACTTATGAATTATAGCTATGCTCTGGTTTCTCAGTCCTAAATATTGAAACTAATAAATGCTGTAAAAAAATGCTAGTGTTGTTAGACAGTGCCATCCTTCCCCCACAATAGAAGCCTTTAATTTTAAAAAGATACAAAAAAGAATAAAATCCAATTAGTATATCCAACATTTATATATTTGTAACTTTGCCTTTTTGCCATAAAATGGATTATATTTTCCCTTTTTAATTTAATGAGCTGCTGGTAAAAATGTAACTTTATCCAGTATACAAACACAAGTATTTATATAAACACTTCAACTCATTGAGTTGCAATAGTACGTCTGTTGATTCCCTGGTAGCTGGTAAAGTGTCTGCCTGCAATGCAGGAGACCCCAGTTTGATTCCTGGTTCAGGTAGATCCCCTGGAGAAGGGATAGTCTACCCACTCCAGTATTCCTGGGCTTCCCTGGTGTCTCAGATGGTAAAGAATCTATCTGCAATGCAGGAGACCAGGGTTCAATCCTTGGATTGGAAAGATCCCCTAGAAGAGGGCATGGCAGCCCACTCCATCCAGTATTCTTTTCTGGAGAATTCCCATGGATAGAGGAGCCTGGTGGGCTACAGTTCACGGAGTCACAAAGAGTTGGACAAATCTGAGTGACTAAGCACAGCACAGTATATATATACATATATATAACTTTAAAGTTATAGCTCAATAAACAAACCAACAATCATAATACCTTTTTTTCTTTATCTTGGGTTTCATGCATTCTATTTATTGTGCAAAAAATAATTCCTGATTCAAATAACTTACCGGATGGCTCCTCATTTCTATTTAAGCTTAATTCATGCTTCTATAACAAAAAAGTTGAAAACCTAAAGCTCCATATTCATAAAACATATTTGGATTTTTTGCTTGAGTACATAATCAAATATTTATTAACTGATATGAATTTTAAAAAAAAATCACTTAAGATGGCTTTCCTTACACTGAACACTAATCCTGCTAAAATACCTTCCATCAGTTTATACATGAAGAACACGAGGATATCTGTGTATCTGAATATGTTCCGTAGCTTATTTCAATATGAGTATGCACACACACATCCATTCATTTGTGCTCTGTTTGATAGAATTGTACATTCTTGTGACTCAGTCATTTAGATATAATTGGCCAGATTGTTTTGTTCTGTGTCTATTTCTTTATAGCTACTTAATATAACACATTCTAAATAAGAATTTGCTTTTTATATTTTCCTTTTATCAAAAAAGTAGTGATAATTACTTGTGATAGTATTAGTCACAAGCAATTCATGAATTCCTAAAAATGTTATTCAGATATTATTAACTGAACATGCTTTGAGTATTTTGAAAACAATGAAAGTCTTTAATCATTGTTTATAACAAAATATTCTATAAAGCATATATCTATGTTGTTTACCCTAAGATGTTCTTTATTGAAATTATTGTATTCATATTCACTGTAAATTCTGACATATACTATTTCAAAAAATCCACATAGTATATTTCCTTACTGTAAGATGTTTTGCCCTGGACACAAGAGTCTATCAAAGATATGGTGTGTCATTTATTTTTCATAATTTTCATTTTTATGTTTCACTTAGAATAGTCACATGTGTGAAAAATCTCCTCTAAACCAGGATGTAAAGGTTTTTTGAAATGCTTTACTATATTAAAACAAATCAGTAGCACAATTGCTTCACGTGATAATACNAAAGATATGGTGTGTCATTTATTTTTCATAATTTTCATTTTTATGTTTCACTTAGAATAGTCACATGTGTGAAAAATCTCCTCTAAACCAGGATGTAAAGGTTTTTTGAAATGCTTTACTATATTAAAACAAATCAGTAGCACAATTGCTTCACGTGATAATACTGTTTTCCTATCAAACTGTTTATTGTCCTTTCAGTCTACAAAATTTCCATGCCTTTTCCCAGGAGAAAGTCTTCAGCAAAGTAAAGACACTTCAGAGCACAGAAGAATTATAAAACTGTCATAGATGTCAGAATATATTGCAATCAGCAACAGAGTAGCATTGCCTGGAAAACAGCCATTTCATCTAAGGAGTTCTTTATGGTCCGATAAATTGCATTACATTTAAACAAAATAGAAATGACATTCTTACACAAAACAGTTTAATCACTCAGTACACGGTTAATTTTTCTGACATGTCCTATTTCTTCATTTTCTGATTTTTTTTTTTTACTTCAAATTCAAGAGCATATATCCAAATAAACTTTATTGTACTAAGGGGATGTGAATAGAGGAAGGGAAAAGAAAAGGAAAGTTTCTCCCTCCAGTGAAAAATGTAATACAGACTTTTACACAGAGTCAATAGAAGATGATTTCACACATTTAGTCTAAGTATTGGTAACTGTATGGGGCTTTCCAGGTGGCGCTAATGGTAAAGAACCAGTCTGACAATGCAGGAGATTTAAGAGATGTGGATTCAATCCCTGGGTTAGGAAAATCCCCTGCAGGATGGGCATAGCAACCCACTCCAATATTCTTGCCTGAAGAATTCCATGGACAGAGGATCCTGGTGGGCTACAGTCCATTGGGTCACAAAGAGTCTACATGACTGAAGGAACTTAGCAAGCATGCATGCAACTGCCTATGTGTATGCACTGATAGGCAGGAAGGAAAAACAGAGAGACTATAAGGAATAAACAGTACTAAAAGAGCAAAACTAGTAAGTCAAGTTGTTAATCAAATGTGTCTTGCTAATTGTAAAGTCTTTTTACCTTGAATAGGGATGATTTTGAAGAGAGGCTCAAGATATTGTCTGCGTTGTACTGGTTAGCTTGATGTTTCCTCTTTTTTTACATCATTTTATTCCTCTTTGTTTTATTTTTTAACTTACATTCACATTGCAAGGCATTGGACTCATTTGGTCATGTCATTAAGAAGTGCTGGATCTGGGATTTTATTATTTGATTACTGAATATTTTGCACACCGAAGCCAATTAGTATTCTAGTTTTGTTTCCTGTTCACTGCTAGACATTGAACGCAGGTAGAACACATTATGCGTTAGACTAGTTAAGAGGTTTTAAATTAGATTTGTGACTTGGAAGTTTGAATAAGAAAACTAATAGAACACAGAATGAAGTCGAGGAAAAATTAGATTAATTATCTACATCATTCAGTGTGAACAGTTGCTGATGTTCTGTGTTGTTGAGTGGCGTTTTAGCACTAAAACATGCCTTAATTTTGCCTACATTAAGCTGCTGTAATTGCAAAAACACCTATATATATTTACAGATCATACTATCTTGGAGTACTTTAAAAATAAAAATATATTTAAATAGGCCATTCTTATTCTCTCTTCTCCCCCACTCCTTTCCCCTCCCCCTGCTTCTGCTGCTTCTCATTTCTCTTGTCTCATTTTCCTCCTCTCTCCCTTTGATTAGGCATGTTTACATTTGTGATTAAATAAAATATTTACCTTGCACATTTTTCTTCATTAAAATAACTACTCTAACTTCTTAGTTCAAGAAACTATATACTAAGTATAAAGATATGCAGCATTTTTAATAATAATTTTCATTCTCTAATCCCCCTAAAAAGATGTGCTCTTTCACTCATCAGGAGAAAATTCCAAAGAATAATGGCCCCTGTAGGAATTGAACATTTCAGTGTGACAACAAAGGTCAAGCTTTCTTGATCTATTTCTGAGGCTACTTCCGCTTACTTTGGATAATCGAGACAAATTGAACCAATTCCCCTGCAAATCTGAATGAGTTCAGACGACTTAAATTTCTCTAGTGAGTGTGTATGTGTGTGTCTTTTGCTCTTGTTACACTCATCTGTAATGGCAATGACATTGATATTTAACTGAAGTAATCCTTGCTGGGGCATCACACATGCCTGGATAGACAACCACCTGTTCCTCATCAATGGCATCAGGTGCTCATTCTTTGTGACAAGCTATATTTTAATTTTATGTATTCATTTTTGAACACTCTGAACCTCGATAGGTTGAGATTACTGTAAAGCCCCCGGGTTACTAAGATAGTGAGGGATCAGGAGAGAAGGTTTGCAAATTCTACTTGATAATGAATGAGGCATAACAATTATTATTTAAAGTGATTAAAACAGAAACACAAGATGGTTCCTAGTTAAGACTGTACTTATGCTGGTATTATATAAATTGAGAGTAGGAACAGCCTGCTTATCTCTCTCGGAGAAGTCAATGGCACCCCACTCCAGTACTCTTGCTTGGAAAATCCCATGGATGGAGGAGCCTGGTGGGCTGTAGTCCATGGGGTTGCTAAGAGTGGGACACGACTGAGCAACTTCACTTTCACTTTTCACTTTCATACATTGGAAAAGGAGCTGGCAACCTACTCCAGTGTTCTTGCCTGGAGAATCCCAGGGATGGGGGAACCTGGTGGGCTGCCGTCTCTGGGGTCACACAGAGTCAGACATGACTGACGCTACTTAGCAGCAGCAGCAGCAGCTTATCTCTCTAGAAAACAACTAAGTAAATTATAAATTATCTCTCATTCTTTCTAAATATATCTGCATTTTATACAATGTAAATATTTTCAACAACTATGTTTTTTCTGTTTGCATAGCAATTGGATCAAGATAAAATAATAAAGCCCTGTTTACCAGAAAAATTGAGATAGAAAGATTCAGATTATACAGTCTTTAGGCAAAAATGCAGCATTCATGGATAAGATAACACAAATCATTAGAACATCAAACTATCACAAATAAGAAATTTTACCCAGAATCAAACTTTACTATTACCTGTGAATAATACTCAGGAGGAGCAGGGAGGAGTCTGGAAATGCCTTTACATTTCCTGTCCTGCCTTTTAGGATACCCTCAAGCCACAATTAATATACTGAAAATCTAACTTCTAACTTTATCACCATGACTTAAAAGAGGAATGTTCAACCCTGACATATCTCCACTTTATAATCAGATAGTTGCATAGCTAATGTGGTATTTGCTATGAAACATGCGTCAAAATTCCATGATTTCAAGTTCGTTAAAAAAGTGTTCTAAACAAACTAAGCATAGCATATTCTGATGAAATCTTTCCAAGCATAAGAACTTACCAGCTAGTAAAAACACTTGTGTGAGTTCTAGTTCCATCATTAACCAGTGCAAGTAAAGACTGGAATAGATTATCTTTATCGTTAACTTCAAGAACACATCTCCTTTATTTTAGCCCAATTATAAAATGAAAGAAAAATTGCACACTTGCTGTTAAGTATTTATTGTCAATTTTGTAATTTCCATTGTTTATTATGTAAAAGGATTCAAAGGAAAGAAGAGACATACAACAATGGCGGACATACAATATATTCTACATTCATGTTAACTATTATTAATGTGATTATCATTCCACTAGATATAAATAAGGTGTGGCTCAGTCAGGAAATAGTGAAGTGAAATCACTCAGTCATGTCAAACTCTTTGTGACCTCACGTACTGTATAGTCCATAGAATTCTCAAGGCCAGAATACTGAAGTGGGTAGCCTTTCCCTTCTCCAGGGGATCTTCCCAAGAGGGAAGATCAACCCCCAAACCAAGGGTTAAACCCAGGTTTCCCTCATTGCAGGTGGATTCTTTACCAGCTGAGCCACACAATGTTCCATCCTTGGGTTGGGAAGATCCCATGGAGAAGGGAATGGCAACTCTCTCCAGTAGTCTTGCCTGGAGAATTCCATGGACAGAGGAGCCTGGCATTCCATGGGGTTGCAAAGAGTCGGACACAACTGGGCAACTAACATATTCACTTTCAGTTTTCAGACATAAATAGTTCTCAGTTTTATAAACATTAGAAACAAAATATCTGCAAATTTTAATAAAGTCTTCTAAAAATCCAGAAACATTTTATGAGTCATTAAAAGCATAAATTTCCTTGTAAGTAAGGATAGGAAAGGAGTCTTTATAGAATATTTGATAATGAAGCCGAGGCTTTACTAAATCATATATTAGATTTTACTCCCTGTCATAACATAATCTTACTCAGACACTTAATTTTCATATGGTTTAAGGTCATGAGAATTTTTATGTTCTCACAAAAACCTTCCTATGTGACAGATTATTATTCCCAAAAAGAATATCTTTCAAGAAAATTATTCTCATTTGCTGCTTAAAATGTACAATTGGATCAGTTCAAATGACTATTTTGTGACTTAAAAAATATGATTAATGACTTGTAAACATCAGACTTATAAAAAGTTTCATGGGAAGCTTAGATAAAAATTAAAGTTGATGAGAATAGATGAATGACTTCTACAAGAGGAAATGCAAAAGTATTGATAATATGTATGTGTCTAGCATCACTGACTCGATGGACGAGAGTCTGAGTGAACTCCAGGAGTGGGTGATGGACAGGGAGGCCTGGCGTGCTGTGATTCATGGGGTTGCAAAGAGTGGGACACGACTGAGCGACTGAACTGAACTGAGCTGAACTGAGCATGTACATAGTCCGTGATTGTTCTATCATGGCCACATGCAGAATATGGAAAATTAGGAAAACCACCTACATAGCTAGAAATATTCACATTAAGGGCAAGATTTTTCAGAAAATGAATAAATGATTTTATAATTGTGAAAGCAGAAACAAGAGTGAACTCGTGTAGCATGAACCAAAGGGCCTGAAAGGACATCCATCCATGCAACACACGCTCAGTCATATCCAAATCCTTGTGACCTCATGGACTGTGGCACACCAGGGTCCTCTGTCCAAGGGATTCTCTAGGCAAGAATACTGGAATGGGTTGCCATTCCCTTCTCCAGAGGATCTTCCTGATCCCGGGATCCAACCTGTGTCTCCTGGGCTCCTGCATTGCAGGTGGATTCTTAACACAGAGACACTCAGTTCAGTTCAGTTCATTTCAGTCGCTCAGTTGTGTCCGATTCATTGCAACCCCATGAATTGCAGCACACCAGGCCTCCCTGTCCATCACCAACTCCCAGAGTTCACTCAGACTCACGTTNACACACACACACATACACACATTATATTTTCTGTAATCTGGTATAAATAAATCCCAAAGTGGATCAGGATACTCTGAAGCTTTGATACTATTCTCAATTGTGCTCATGATTACAATTTCTTAGAAAGAAACAGGGTATAGAGTTTTAAGCAAACAGCAATGCAAGCACTACAGAATATGTAGGATTATCCTCTGTGTGAGCTTGATTGTTTCTCTAGATAGTTTTTAAGCCCAAACTTCACTGATGCTTATCTGGTATAAAGTATAGCCTGTTTTGATTGCCTAAGAAGCACCTCATCCAACCAACACAACAAAAGCGCCACATCACCTTGCTTCCTCACAACTAGTCTGATTCCCTCATTTCCACACGTGGATGGGCACCTGTTTACCCAAGAACCTAACTGGACTTGAGACAGAGTTTCCTGCAGATAACATTGCTTCTCTTGTGCCAACGAAACTTGCCAACGGGAGGAGACAGAGCAGGTCCGTGCATTGCTGCTGATTCTGAGTAATTTCATCCAGATCTGCAGTAGGAAAACTTGCCTGCACAGAGAAATCATCTGAGGAACTTATAAGAAAATACCAATGCCATGCCTGGAAATCCTGATTTAATTGCAGCCCAGAAATAGATGGTTGTACTCTATGGATCCAAAACGTGGCTGAAGTCGAGTCACTGCCCTGGTTTCATCTCCTTCTTTCTGGGCTGGGCTCATAAATACTGTCTCTCATGTCTCTCTTGAGGGTTCAAAGAGATACTGTGGGTAACAGGACTTCCCTAACATCTCTGAATGCGCCAGTTTCCCTGTTTCCCTTCTTCCTTTATTTCAGGAAGGAAAATAGACAGGGAAGGACGAGGGGGTGGGGGGCCGGGGAAAGTGAGAAGGAGGGATCTTTTCCATAGAGCCCTCCAGTTCTGCCAATTAGCAGTTCATTAGGGTTAACAAGCTATCCTTTTGTCAAAGCAAACACTTTTGAAGGATTAAGCCTCATTCTCACCTTNGGAAGGACGAGGGGGTGGGGGGCCGGGGAAAGTGAGGAGGAGGGATCTTTTCCATAGAGCCCTCCAGTTCTGCCAATTAGCAGTTCATTAGGGTTAACAAGCTATCCTTTTGTCAAAGCAAACACTTTTGAAGGATTAAGCCTCATTCTCACCTTAGTGTGAATGACTTTAATCAGATAATCTCCTATCACCTAGTTGGGAATTTGTTGTTAAAGGTCTGGGGGAATCTTGAAGTGAGTTGCAGGGGCAGCCGGGTGTTCCCTCAGGGCAGGGTGAGGAAGTCTGGCTGTCTGGAGCCCCAGGGTCTGGGAACTAGACTTGACACTCTGTTGACTTTACATAATGGCAGCACGAAAAATAAGAAAAACAAACTTCTCCTCACTGTTGCTATAGTGTAATGATTTGCTAAAAGTGGTTGTAGCATCAAGTTGTCTAATGGCCCTTCAAGACTTTCTGTGTCTTTCTTTCTGCCATTAAACACTTAACACTTATGTGCCAGATAATCTTACCATTTGAACCTGCTTGGGAGTCTATGAGGAGCAAGGCTTTGCCCAGCTCTACCCTCCTTGCCATCTGTTTAGCACATGGGTTTAATTGAATTATTTCACTTGCTACACTCTCTTTCCAAATGTGTCAGTTCAGTTCAGTCACTCAGTCATGTCCGACTCTTTGTGACTCCATGAATTTGCAGCACGCCAGGCCTCCCTGTCCATCACCAACTCCCAGAATTCACCCAAACTCCTGTCCATCGAGTCGGTGATGCTATCCAGCCATCTCATCCTCTGTCGTCCTCTTCTCCTCCTGCCCCAAATCCCTCCCAGCATCAGGGTCTTGTCCAGTGAGTCAACTCTTTGCATGAGGTGGCCAAAGTACTGGAGTTTCAGCTTTAATATCAATCCTTCCAATGAACACACAGGACTGATCTCCTTCAGAATGGACTAGTTGGATCTCCTTGCAGTCCAAGGAACTCTCAAGAGTCTTCTCCAAAACCACAGTTCAAAAGCATCAATTCTTCGGCACTCAGCATTCTTCACAGTCCAACTCTCACATCCATACATGACCACTGGAGAAACCATAGCGTTGACTAGAAAGACCTCTGTTGGCAAAATAATGTCTCTGCTTTTGAATATGCTATCTAGGTTGGTCACAACTTTTCTTCCAAGGAGTAAGTGTCTTTTGATTTCATGGCTGCAGTCACCATCTGCAGTGATTTTGGAGCCCCCCAAAATAAAGTCTGACACTGTTTCCATTGCTTCCCCATCTATTTGCCATGAAGTGAAGGGACCAGATGCCATGATCTTCGTTTTCTGAATGTTGATCTTTAAACCAAACTTTTCACTCTCTTTCACTTTCATCAAGAGGCTTTTTAGTTCCTCTTCACTTTCTGCCATAAGGGTGGTGTCATCTGCATAGCTGAGGTTATTGATATTTCTCCCAGCAATCTTGATTCCAGCTTGTGTTTCATCCAGCCCAGCGTTTCTCATGACGTACTCTGCACAGAAGTTAAATAAGCAGGGTGACAATATACAGCCTTGATGTGCTCCTTTTCCTATTTGGAACCAGTCTGTTGTTCCATGTCCTGTTCTAACTGTTGCTTTCTGACCTGCATACAGATTTCTCAAGAGGCAGGTCAGGNTCTGCATAGAAGTTAGATAAGCAGAGTGACAATATACAGCCTTAACGTACTCCTTTTCCTATTTGGAACCAGTCTGTGGTTCCATGTCCAGTTCTAACTGTTGCTTCCTGACCTGCATACAGATTTCTCAAGAGGCAAGTTAGGTGGTCTGGTATTCCCATCTCTTTCAGAATTTTCCACAGTTTATTGTGATCCACACAGTCAAAGGCTTTGGTATAGTCAATAAAGTAGAAGTAGATGTTTTTCTGGAACTCTCTTGCTTTTTTCATGATCCAGCAGATGTTGAGAATTTGATCTCTGGTTCCTCTGCCTTTTCTAAAACCAGCTTGAACATCAGGAAGTTCACGGTTCACGTACTGCTGAAGCCTGGCTTGGAGAATTTTGAGCATTACTTTACTAGTGTGTGAGATGAGTGCAATTGTGCAGTAGTTTGAGCATTCTTTGGCATTGGAATGGAAACTGACATTTTCAAATGTCTCTGGCTAATTCATATGAAAGGAGTGATTGAATTAGAAAATAGTGATTATAAAACTCCCAAGAAAAAACTGCTAAGAAGTGATTCATATTGCTTCAATATGTCTTCCAGATATTACCTAAGTACAAATATGTTGTTTTAACATGGAGACAACTTGAGCCACGATCTTAACAAAATGATCATACTTTAGCATCATGAACATTGAAATGTTGACATTATGCAACATTTGAAATATTGTAAAGTGAAGTACATGGTAACATCTCTGTGGTAGTCCTACCAAAATAATTTACCTAAGTCTAATAAAATAATGTAATTTAAATCCCTGTTTATAGAAATATACGGAATAAAGGAAGAAATCAATTGAACCAGAAAGAGTAACACAAAATATAGAGTGTGAATTTATACCCATGCATCGATGACAGTTTAATTATTTTGATAAGTGCTTTACAAAACAGTTTGGCATTACTTTTTAAATTTTAAATGTGCATATACCCTGCACCTAACATTTTTCTCCTGAGTATATACCCAACAAAATTTCCCATATCTATGCATCAAGTGATGTGCAGCAGATTTTTCATAGCAGCATTTTTTCATATTAGCCCCAAGCTGGATATGACCCAATGAGCATCAATAATAAAATAAAAAATATAAATGTCACCAAAACATTCAGTATTAATTACACAAGCAAAAAAAAATTAATAAAGTTACCTGAATTCACATCTGTCTATCTCAAAAAATGACTGTAAGTCACAAAAACATAAGAATAAGTAAACCATGTTATCTGTCAGCACACACATGAGAGTCAAAGACACGAAGTAAAGGGAAGATTACCACAAATGTAATAGAAGAGGTCTTCTATATGTAATGGACAGAGAGAAAGAGGTGTGAGCAATGAGGTTTCTAAGGTTTTGGCAAAAAATGTATTATTTTTAGCTTAGGTGGCTTGTACATGTTTCATTTTATCACTATTATTTAAATTGCACACATATAGTACCAAAAGTCATATGAAATAAAACATAAGCTTATATGGATCTAAAAAGAAGATTTCCTACCTTTCATTGGTAAATGATAGTATTATAAGTAATAATATTATGCTAAGGCCATTATAGAAGTGTGGAAATATATACATTTTAGTGTTAAATACATATACACAAAGGACAGTTTTATGATCATGCCAAGCATCTCTTCTTTCTAGAGGAAGAAGTAGAGATTATATCCCAGGAATGTCATACTGGAGAACAAACTATCATCACGTCTCAGAATGATCAAAGTCACCTCATCACAAAAAGTCACACAAAAGTGATATAGTACTGATAGCTAAACTTTTGGAAGTGTTATTTTCTTTTAGTAGCTTTATTACCAAAGATCTAGGATATTAATTTTGCTGTCATATTACAAAAATTCATATCTATCCTTTAAGCTGACCAAATATTGTCATATGATGCCTTTTGTAATGTCTCTCTAGAACTGAGCTTATAANTTTATTACCAAAGATCTAGGATATTAATTTTGCTGTCATATTACAAAAATTCATATCTATCCTTTAAGCTGACCAAATATTGTCATATGATGCCTTTTGTAATGTCTCTCTAGAACTGAGCTTATAATCTTGTTTGATATATAATTTTTAATGTATACATACTATACATTTTTTCCCCTTTGCTTGTTCATTCTGAGTGATCGTGAATGGTACATTTCAACTTTTTCATTGTTATTTAACATTTTAAACAGTGCATGGCATGTAATGATAATTCTCAAATATTTTCTGAAATGATGTCTCCCATTCTATAATTGGGTTTGAAACCATAAAATGCTTATTTTAAGCTACTATGAAGATGTATGATGGCCTAAAGGAGTCTGGTGTTCTGTCTCCAGCTTTCATTTCATATCTTGCTCAATTTCTAATCATTGATACATTTTGACATCAAATTACAAGATAAAATTTTATTTCTGATAAAGTGGTCTCATTTCATAAACTCTGAAACAGTCCTCTATCTTTAAGTTATTTATATTATTATTATATTGCTATTAATATCTTAGGTTGGAATTACTTAAAGCTATATGGGTTCAGAAATAGTGAGTCATATCACTAATTCTATGCAACACAATCAGGCTGTAGGGAAAATGTTAAGAAGGAAAGAAGGAATTTAACTGTGTTGTACATTTTTTGTTTTCTACTAGTAAAAATCA
>SJYA01011985.1:0-11974 GCA_006410615.1 Neotragus moschatus
GCATATCTGAGGTTATTGATATTTCTCCCAGCAATCTTGATTCCAGCTTATGTTTCTTCCAGTCCAGCACTTCTCATGATGTACTCTGCATATAAGTTAAACAAGCAGGGTGACAGTATACAGCCTTGACGTGCTCCTTTTCCTATTTGGAATCATTCTGTTCTTCCATGCCCAGTTCTAACTGTTGTTTCCTGGCCTGCATACAGATTTCTCAAGAGGCAGGTCACGTGGTCTGATATTCCCATCTCTTTCAGAATTTTCCACAGTTTCTTGTGATCCACACAGTCAAAGGCTTTGGCTAGTCAATAAAGAAGAAATAGATGTTTTCCTGGAACTCTCTTGCTTTTTCCATGATCCAGCGGATGTTGGCAATTTGATCTTTGGTTCTTCTGCCTTTTCTAAAACCAGCTTGAACATCAGGAAGTTCACGATTCACGTTATTGCTGAAGCCCGGCTTGGAGAATTTTGAGTATTACTTTACTAGTATCACTATGCACAAAGCCAATGGAGGTGATGGAATTCCAGTTGAGCTATTTCAAATCCTGAAAGATGATGCTGTGAAAGTGCTGCACTCAATATGCCAGCAAATTTGGAAAACTCAGCAGTGGCCACAGGACTGGAAAAGGTCAGTTTTCATTCCAATCCCAAAGAAAGGCAATGCTAAAGAATTCTCAAACTACCACACAATTGCTACTTATAGAAGGACCCAATGTAAAATGAAAGGTTATATTAGTTGCATTCAAGTGTACATAGTTTTTCATGTAGCATAACACTATTAACTATTATTTAACTCTGGATTTTTCATCTAACATTTGTTTTAATGAAAGTACAGAGGGCAATGTAATGCTTGAAATTCAATGCAAGTGCCTTTATTTCTAGATCTATATTTTGCAAATCAAACTGAAAAAAAAGTAAGCAGGCAGAAAGAAAGGAAGAGGGGAAGAAAGGAGTGAGGGAATTAAGGAGTGAAGAAAATAAATTCAAAGGGAAAATTTTATTTCCTTATCATTAAAAAAATTTTAATGTAAGTATATAAACAACCTAAACAACCTAACCTTTCACCTAAAGCAAGTAGAGAAAGAACAAACAATATCCAAATCTAGTAGACTGAAAGAAATCATGAAGATCAGAGAAGAAATAAACAAAATAGAGACAAAGAAAGTAGTATAAAAGATCAATGAAGCTAAAAGATGATTCTTTGAAAATATAGACAAATTTGATAAACCGTTAGTCAAACTCATCAAGAAAAACAAAAAGAAAAACAAACAAAAAAAAGTTAATTAATAAACTTAAAAATGAAAAAGAAGTTACAACTGGCACCACAGAAATACAAAGGATCATAAGAGATTATTGCAATCAGCTATAAACCAATAAAATAACCTAGAAGACATGGACAAATTCTTAGAAAGTTAAAATCTCAAAGTCTGAACCAAGAAGAAATAGGAAATATGAACAAACCAATCATAAATAATGAAATTGAAATTGTGATTTTAAAAGCTTCCAGCAAACAAAAGTCCAGGACCATATGGCATCTCAGGTGAATTCTATCAAACATTTAGAGAAAAGTTAACACTTACACTTCTGAAACTATTCAAAAAAATTGCAGCAGAAAGGCACTCCCAAACTGATTCTACAAGGCCACCATCACACTGATACCAAAATCAGACATATATACCACAGAGAAAAAAAAAAAGAAAAAGAAAATTACAGACCAATAGCATTAATGAACATAGATGATCCTCAAAATCCTATGAAACTGAAATGTACAATACATTAAAAGGATCATTAACTATGATCAAGTGAGATTTATACAAGACAAGGGATGCAAGGATTTTTTTAATATTTGTAAATTAATCAGTGTGATATGCTTCATTAGCAAATTGAAGAATTTAAACCATATGAGCATCTCAATAGATGAAGAAAAATTTTTGACAAAATTCAACACCCACTTATGATTAAAATCTTACTAGAAAGTGGACATAGAGGAAACTTATCTCAGCATAATGAAGGCCATATGTGAAAAGCCCAGAGCTAACATTATGCTTAATGGTGAAAAGCTGAAAAAATTTCCTCTAAGATCAAGAACATGAGAAGTATGTACATTCTTGCCACTATTACTCAGCATAGTTTTGGGAGTCCTAGCCATGGCAATCAGAGAAGAAAAAGAAATAAAAGGAATTCAAGTTGGAAAAGAAGTAAAACTTTCACTGTTTTCAGATGATGTGATACTACACATATAAAATACTAAACATGCTACCAGAAAACTATTAGAGCACATTGAAGAATTTGGTAAAATTGTAGAATACAAAATTAATACAGGGAAATTTGTTGCATTTCTATACACATCCAATGATAGATGAAAAAAGAAATGAAGGAAACAATCCCATTTATCATTGCATTATAAAGAATAAAATAAATATAGACTTATACTTCAAAAACTATAAGACACAGATAAAATAAGTAGAAAACAACACAAACAAATGGAAAAATATAAAGTGTTCTTTTATTGGAAGAATCAATATTGTCAAAAAGATTATACTACACAAGGCAATCTACAGATTCAATGTAACCCCTATAAAATATCAATGGCATTTGTCATAGACTTAGAACAAAGAAACTTATAATTTATATGGAAAAGCAAAAGACTCTGAGCAGCCAAAGCAATCTCGAGAAAGAAAAACAGAGCTGGAGGGATCAGGCTCCCTGATTTCAGACTACACTACAATGCAACAGCAATCAAAACAGTATGGTACTAAACATATAGGTCAGTGGATCTACAGAGAGCCCAGAAATAAACTCACACAACTATGGTTAATTAATCTACAACAAAGGAGGCATGAATATACTCAATACAATGGAGAAAAAGCAGTCTTTTCAATAAGTGGTACTGGGAAACCTGCACAGCTACATTTAAAAGAATAAAATTAGAACATTCTCTAACACCACACACAAAAATAAACTCAAAATAGATTAAAGACCTAAACTCTCCAGGCAAGAATACTGGAATGGGTTGCCATTCCCTTCTCCAGGATATCTTCTTGACACAGGGCATGAACCCAGGTCTCCTGGATTGCAGGCCGATTCTTTACCACTGAGCCGCTAGGGAAGCAATTTAAGACTAGGTACTATAAAATTCATAGAGGAAAACATAGGCAAAACATTCTATTAAATAAATTACAGCAATATCTTTTTGGATTCACCTCCTAGAGTACTAAAAATAAAAACAAAAAATCAAATGGTATATAATTAAATTTAAAAGATTTCACATTGCACAGGAAACCATGAAAAAAACAAAAAGATAACTGACAGACTAAGAGAAAATATTTTCAAATGATGCCACTAACAATCTCCAAAATATACAAAGAGCTCATGCAACTTAATGTAAAACATTATATTAAGTGTATATGTGTATATATATATATATATGATTATATTAAAGATATATTAATATTATCATTATATGAAAAATAATTCAATAAAAATGGACAGAAAATCTAAATAGACATTTTACCAAAGGAGACATACAGATGGCCAAAAAGCAACATAAAAATATGATAAACAATGAAGAATGCAAATGAAAGCTACAATGAGTTTTCATCTCACACTGATCAGAATGGTCATCATGAATACGTCTACAGGAAATACATGCTGAAGAGGATGTGGAGAAAAGGAAACCCTCCTATGCTGTGGGAGGTTCCTTAACATACCAAAAGTAGAACTACCATAGGATCCAGCAGTAATCCCACTCCTGGACATATATCTCAGGAAAACCATAATTTGCAAAGATACATGCACCCAAGTGTTCACTGCAGCACTATTTACAATAGCCAAGATATAGGGCTTCCCATAAGCTCAGATGGTAGAGAATCTGACTATAATGCAGAGGACCCAGGTTCCNTATATATATATATATGATTATATTAAAGATATATTAATATTATCATTATATGAAAAATAATTCAATAAAAATGGACAGAAAATCTAAATAGACATTTTACCAAAGGAGACATACAGATGGCCAAAAAGCAACATAAAAATATGATAAACAATGAAGAATGCAAATGAAAGCTACAATGAGTTTTCATCTCACACTGATCAGAATGGTCATCATGAATACGTCTACAGGAAATACATGCTGAAGAGGATGTGGAGAAAAGGAAACCCTCCTATGCTGTGGGAGGTTCCTTAACATACCAAAAGTAGAACTACCATAGGATCCAGCAGTAATCCCACTCCTGGACATATATCTCAGGAAAACCATAATTTGCAAAGATACATGCACCCAAGTGTTCACTGCAGCACTATTTACAATAGCCAAGATATAGGGCTTCCCATAAGCTCAGATGGTAGAGAATCTGACTATAATGCAGAGGACCCAGGTTCTATCCCTGCATCAGGAAGATCCCCTGGAGAAGGGAATGGCTACCCATTCCAGTACTTTTACCTGGAAAATCCCATGGACAGAGGAGACTGGTAGGCTATAGTCCACGGAGTTACAAAGAGTCAGACATGGCTGAGTGACTAACAAACTCTTTCCAAACAAACAGAAATAAGACATAGAAGCAACTTAAATGTCCAACAGAGGAATGGATAAAGAAAGTGTGGTACATATATACAATGGAATATTAGTCATTAAAAATAATTGAAATGCCATTTTCAGCAACACAGATCGACCTAGAGATTATCATACTGAGTGAAGTAAGTTAGAGAAAGAGAAATACCACATGATATCACATACATGGAAATTTAAAAATGATGCAAATGGACTTATTTATAAAACAGAAACAGACTCACAGACTTGGAAATAAACATATGGTTACCAAAGGAGGAAAGGTTGAAGGGAGGGATAAATTAGAAGTTCAGGATTAACATATATAAACTACTATTTATAAAATAGATAACTAATAAGGATTACTATATAACACAGAGACGTTTACTCAATATTTTGTAATGACTTATATGGGGAAATAATATGAAAAAGAATGTATATGTATAACTAAATCACTTTACTGTACACCTGAGGCTAACACAACTTTATAAATCAACTGTACTCCAGTATAAAATAAACACAAATTTAAAAAGCTTGTAAGCAAATGACCACACCAACAAATATACCTTGAGTTTTGTTTGTAGATCAGGATCACACTTTGATTTCAAATATCATATGTTTGAATAAGTCACTAGCTTAAACCGCTTAAACCGCTATCAACATTTCCAGCGTCTGTGCATCCATTATGCCAGGTCAATGTGAGGTGTGCATTGGACAAGGTTTCTGTGCTCCAGTTTAATGCCACTGTAACATATTTAACAGAGCCTAAAAATAGAATTTCTATTGCAGCATTTGAGAGAGAATGCAATGTGCATTACCCTATATATACTACAAAATTAGGAAATTTATCAGACTGTCCAGAAATGATCAGTCTTATTTAGATTTACTCCTTTAGGTTTTGATATTAAAGACCAATGTAAAATGTATTATGTTCTTCTGATGATTTAGCAGAAATTTATATATTTTAAAGCAACTGTTAAAGATATTTTTAAAGATAGATTTGGTATTGTTGAGAAGATTGGCAAAAATGAGAAGAATCTATCATGCAGATATATAATTATTATAAGGGGCTTTATTATTTACAGCTTTTTGATCCTCTGTAATTAAATCATAGGTTTGTAAAGCAACCTGCTCTGACCTCAAAAGAAGTAAATTGGAAAAGTAAATTACTGCTTATCTATTAATTAGTTTAAGGTGCTAATATTTACTCTAGGGCTGAATTCTTGCCCAAAGACTTTCTTAAATTACTCACTGGTCTTTAATTCCTGTCTGTTTTAATTTACATTTTGGAAGGACTTGAATATTACTAGTCTGCATCTTAAATTATTACCGGATGGTGTAGAAATTGCTATTTACTCTTAATAGCCTAAGTTATTGACCATCTAAAATTAACGTGATATATGCATTTCATGCTGTGCAACGTAATAACATTCTAATATGGCCCCCTAGTGTACCTGGCTTATATAATCTTCTAACCTGAAGTGTAACTGGTGAGATTTGTGAATCTGGTAGCATTAATCTTATGTCACCTGGAAGAAGGAATTTTGCTGATATAATTATGACCTTTAATCAATTGATTTTGAATAAATTGAATTTGATATTATTTTGAAAAGTAATATTCTTAAGAGTCAGATAGACCTTATGCCATCATTAGGGAAACATGATGCTATGTTTTGAAGAGGACCACATGGCAGAGAATGCCAGGCAGTCTAGGAGCCACGAACAGCCTCCACTGACAGTCAGGAAGATGATAGGTACCTCAGTCCTATCACCATGACAATAAAAAAAAAATCTGCCAATAACTTATGAGCTTACAAGAGATCCTTGACCTTTAGGTGAGAAAGGAGACTTAGCTGGAACTGATTTCAGCCTGTGAATCCCCTTAACAGAGGACCTAGAATTCCAACCAACAGAACTGTGAGATAATGAAGCCAATTAAACATGTGGTAAGTGAAGCGGAACTAAAGAGCCTCTTGATGAAAGTGAAAGAGGAGAGTGAAAAAGTTGGCTTAAAGCTCAACATTCAGAAAACGAAGATCATGGCATCTCGTCCCATCACTTCATGGCAAATAGATGGGGGAACAGTGGAAACAGTGTCAGACTTTATTTTTGGGGGCTCCATAATCACTGCAGATGGTGACTGCAGCCATGAAATTAAAAGATGCTATTCCTTGGAAGAAAAGTTATGACCAATCTAGATAGCATATTCAAAAGCAGAGACATTACTTTGCCGACTAAGGTCCGTCTAGTCAAGGCTATGGTTTTTCCAGTAGTCATGTATGGATGTGAGAGTTGGACTGTGAAGAAAGCTGAGCACTGAAGAATGGATGCTTTTGAACTGAGGTGATGGAGAAGACTCTTGAGAGTCCCTTGGACTGCAAGGAGATCCAACCAGTCCATTCTGAAGGAGATCAGCCCTGGGATTTCTTTGGAAGATGCTAAAGCTGAAGCTCCAGTACTTTGGCCACCTCATGCGAAGAGTTGACTCATTGGAAAAGACTCTGATGCTGGGAGGGATTGAGGGCAGGAGGAGAAGGGGGCAACAGAGGATGAGATGGCTGGATGGCATCATTGACTCAATGGATGCGGGTCTGAGTGAACTCCGGGAGTTGATGATGGACAGGGAGGCCTGGTGTGCTGTGACTCAAGGGGTCGCAAAGAATCGGACATAACTGAGCGACTGAACTGAACTGAATATCCCACCCAATGATGGAAAATAAACACAATACTCTTCTTTTTGGTGGAAATCTGTCATTATTCAAGTCTTGTTGGAATTTTGAAATATTCAGAGAGATGGTAAGAGGAACGTCATGTGGGAAATTCTGCATCATTTTAGAGACAAAGCAGCAGATGCTCCCTGATAGCAGACTGCCATAGCTCTAAGAGAGTCTTGATAGTCACCATCCAAACTTCACTTAATGAATGCATTTTAGGATGTGGAAAAATTAAAACAGTTCCTGATTAGATAGTTATTTGATCATGATTCCTTTGAAAATGCTGAATTCATCATTGCTCTTAAATATCTCCTCAAGGATCAATGCCTAGAGGAACTTCCCTAAGGAAACTAAGAGAATAGAAGGCAGTAAGGAAGAGAGAAAGTGACAGAGATCTGTGTTTACACTGGTGTGGCTGGGGTAGTGGCTTTAAATTGGAGGAAGAAGCAGGCAGGCATCCCTATGAAAGGTTAATATATAACATACTATAGGATGGAGTCCTGGTGTCTTATCTATTACCACCTCCACCGTGGCCTCTGAACATCACCTCCCACACAAGTGTGGGGTCAGTCTCTGAGTCTCTGCCATCTCAGCCCCATCCCACCACTGGCTTTGGACAAAGTGCTGACCTCTGTCCATCAGGCAGTTATTTAATGCTCTGGTCCATGTGTCCTCCAATAAAATCAGATACCACTGAATTGTGATCTAAGTAGCTGAGAGAAATAGGTGGGGCTGAGTTAACTCAGTAGGTAAATTTATGTACTGTTATTCTCCAAATCATGATGACTCATGAATTAAAATCCAAAATACTCTTTCCTAAAGTCAGNTTAATGCTCTGGTCCATGTGTCCTCCAATAAAATCAGATACCACTGAATTGTGATCTAAGTAGCTGAGAGAAATAGGTGGGGCTGAGTTAACTCAGTAGGTAAATTTATGTACTGTTATTCTCCAAATCATGATGACTCATGAATTAAAATCCAAAATACTCTTTCCTAAAGTCAGTATTGGAGAAGACTTTTGAGAGTCCCTTGGACTGCAAGGAGATCCAACCAGTCCATCCTAAAGGAGATCAGTCTTGGGTGTTCATTGGAAGGACTGATGCTGAAGCTGAAACTCCAGTACTTTGGCCACCTCATGAGAAGAGTTGACTCATTGGGAAAGACCCTGATGCTAGGAGGGCTTGGGGGCGGGAGGAGAAGGGGACAACAGAGGATGAGATGGCTGGACGGCATCACCAACTCAAGGGACATGAGTTTGAGTAGGCTTTGGGAGCTGGTGATGGACAGCGAGGCCTGGCCTGCTGCAATTCATGAGGTTGCAAAGAGTAGGACATGACTGAGTGACTGAACTGGAACTGGAACTGGAAAGTCACTTCTTTACTGGAGGAATCAATGAAACCCTGAATTGTGAACTTAGAAAGTGAGAAATAACTGAATGTGCTTTTTGGTGCTAGGGGCTTTTTATGTCAGGTCCAGTTAAAGCCAGTAGTAAACTCAAGGGTGACAGGTATGGTTATCTGGTCCTTTTCCTTACACATTGATTGATAAGTAGTCAATGACACCAACTGATTATAAACTCATGGGCCTAAATACCTAGACATTTGAGGAAAACAATTTCTTCAAAAGAAAAATAATACTGGATCACAGTTCTTATTAAAAACAGATAGATTAGAAAAAAATACAACTATATACTGTAAGATACATATTGGTATAGTTTGGGAAATTAAAATAGACAGTATTAGTAATCACACTTGAAAACAGTTACAAAAGTGGACTGCTGCTGCTGCTGCTGCTAAGTTGCTTCAGTCGTGTCTGTCTGTGCGACCCCATAGATGGCCGCCCACCAGGCTCCCCCATCCCTGGGATTCTCCAGGCAAGAACACTGGAGTGGGGTGCCATTTCCTTCTCCAATGCATGAAAGTGAAAAGTGAAAGTGAAGTCGCTCAGTCGTGTCTGACTCTTAGCGACCCCATGGACTGCAGCCTAAGAGGCTCCTCCATCCAAGGGATTTTCCCAAGCAAGAGCACTGGCGTGGGGTGCTATCGCCTTCTCCAACAAAAGTGGAAAGTCCTATACAAATTGACCTATGGTGAGTCTACTAATAAATATACTAAAGCAGATAAAGAAACTTTAATGCAATAGGAAGAAATAAATGTTGCATTAGAAAAAGAAGCAAGCAGCAATATTAGAAAAGAAAAATTTACTTGCTGAAATTAGATAAAAAGGAGGATAGATTGTCTCCAATATACAATAGGTTATGCAATCAGACTTCATTTCTCAGATTTTACATCTTATGAAAATTATTTGTAATATACAGCATTTTTCTTCATTTGCAAAATGGTTGTAAAATCTCAGTTTACTACCTCTTTGCTAAGCTGTGGGATCTAGCTAGAATGTAATACAATTATTTAGTTTTCATTTTATTAATGTTAATAATTACCAGTTATTTATTGAAAAAGTAATAATCTTTAATTTATAGCACTGATATAAAGTTTCCTTTAAAAAATACATTAAGTGATAAAACAGAGCAAGGCAATTTAAAGTATTAAGTAAACATAGTGTAGGTAGAAAAGAAAAACTCCAAAGATCTGCCAATGATTGAATTTTGAATGAACTATGTACTTAAAAATTTGAGGAAAGGGAAATGTAGTCCCAAGAAGAGAAAAAAAAAAATTGAAGCACTGCAAATCTACAGTGTGTTCAAAGCTCAGGAAGTAATTTAATATAATTGAAAATACAAGTTACACTGGGAACGTGACAAGAAATAAAACATATTGAGAGAGGCTAGATCATAGTGGGTCAATAGGATTATGCCAGACTAAGAATTTTATCTTGATTATAATGGATATTTTTTAAGCAGAGGAATAATATAATTAAATGTGCTTCTTTTACAAAGATTACTTGGCAGTAGAAACTGGAGAGGTGTGAGCAGAAGGAGATGCCAAGATCAATTCAGATACTATGACTGCAGTTCGAGCAAGGTAAGAGACTGATCTGTAATGTTGGCACAGGGAATACAGAGGGGATAATAAATAAAGACAGGATTATGGAGGTAAAAATGGGTAAGCGAGGATTAAGTATAAGATATATCCCAGGTTTCTAACTTAGATGACTGCTTAAATTAATTTTGTTGTTAAGTCATGCCCAACTCTTTGTGACTCCATGGACTGCATCACACCAGGCTTCCCTGTCCTTCACTATCTCCCAGAGTTTGTTTAAACTCATTTCCACTGAGTCAGTGGTGCTATCCAACCATCTCATCTTCTGTCATCCCCTTCTCCTGCCTTAAATCTTTCCCAGGATCAGGGTCTTTTCCAATGAGTCAGCTTTTCACATCAGGCGGCTAAGGTACTGGAGCTTCCGTTTCAGCATCAGTCCTTCCAATGAGAGTTTAGGTTGACTCAGGCTTCTCTTGGAGAAGATAATGGCACCCCACTCCAGTACTCTTGCCTGGAAAATCCCATGGATGGAGGAGCCTGGTAGGCTGCAGTCCATGGGGTTGCAAAGAGTCGGGCACGACTGAGTGACTTCCCTTTCACTTTTCATTCATGCATTGGAGAAGGAAATGGCAACCCACTCCAGTGTTCTTGCCTGGAGAATCCCAGGGACGGGGGAGCTTGGTGGGCTGCCGTCTATGGGGTCACACAGAGTCAGACACTACTGAAGTGACTTAGTAGCAGCAGCAGCAGCAGGCTTCCCTCGTGGCTCAAACAGTAAAGAATCCTGCAATGCAGGGGACCCGGGTTTGATCTCTGGTTTGGGAACATCCCCTGGAGAAGGGAATGACTACCCACACCTGTATTCTTGGCTGGAGAATTCCATGGAAAGAGGAACTTGGAGGCTCCAGTCCATGGAGCTGCAGAAATGGACATGACTGAGCAACTAATGCTTTCACTTCCATATTATTTTTAGTTATATTTAAATTCTTGGCTTTTATTCCTATTATAATAGGAGATAAACAAAGAAAATGTTTTTTGATAGCTTATTATGTGCCAGGCTGTGTGCTCTGGATATTTCCTACATTACTCATCTAATCTTCAGAATTTACAAGCAAAGATGATAAAATTATGATGTCCATTTTACACAAGAGAAAACTAAGAGTGGTTAAGTAGCTGACCAGCAGTATGGAATGTGGCTGTAGGCTGCCTTACTCCATCATCTGGACTTCTAAAGTCTACCTGTTATGCTTCTGATGATACTGCTTATAAAGCCAAGTATATAGGAAAATAATGAGAAATTTGGGGGGAGACAAAATGTTTGGTCATAGAGTTTTGGATGTCTGTGTGTAATTCACATACTCTGTATTAGATTTCTAATAGATAATATTAGAGGAATAGGTAATGTTCTAATAGGAAACATTAGAGGAATTAGAGCTGGCTGCTAAAATTTAAGAATAATCAGTGAACTGGTGGCAGAGGAAGCATGAGTATACAACAGGTGACTCACAGAATGTAGAATTATTTAAGTGCATATGAAATTCATAACTGGAAGAGAGAAGGACTGACATTTCAGTAACAGGTGGAAAAGGAGCAGGAAACTGACACTGGGAGAAAAGTGAAGGGTAGAAATGGGAGAAAACTTGAAAG
Organism: Neotragus moschatus; assembly: GCA_006410615.1. Lineage (NCBI taxonomy): Eukaryota > Metazoa > Chordata > Mammalia > Artiodactyla > Bovidae > Neotragus > Neotragus moschatus. The sequence goes on from SJYA01011985.1 coordinate 11,850, forward strand.
ATGTTACCAGCATGTGAAAATTGTTAAAAATGAAGAATGTTTAGCATTGAAAAATGCCACATCACAGGTAAGGAAAATGTGTACTTATAAATGACCTTTGAATTTAGCACTTAACATGGACACTG
>SJYA01011987.1:0-11887 GCA_006410615.1 Neotragus moschatus
TGTGCTGTGATTCATGGGGTTGCAAAGAGTTGGACACGACTGAGCGACTGAACTGAACTGAACTGAACTAAAGGTGAAGGTGAAGAAAAACATCCGCATTTAATAAACTCTTAGAATGTGCAAGGGATTGTATGTGCACATCACATTTGCTTACCTTTGTCTAATTGTAACTAGAGTAATATGTCATTACTCCTATTTTTCAGGTGAAAAACCAAGGATCAGTGGACTCAGAGGAATTACTTATTGTTACATTTAGCCATCAGAAATTGACCAGAGTTAATTTAAGGCAAAGAGAAGGAAATGGCAGAAGGGCTGATTGCATTGAAAAGAAGCAAATAAATCAGAAGGGCTGATAGCCATTGAAAAGAAGCAAATAAATCAGATTCAGAAAAGACAGGAATCAGGAATTCCCCCGGGGACACAAGTAGCAGAAACCAGTGCTATCCTCTAGGTAAAATTAGTTATAGCTTTTCCCCCAACCCATGTCATTCTGGCCAGGATGTACACTTTTGGAAGGGAGATGATGCTTCTGGGGTAACTTTCCTGAGTGGATAGCCTGGGAAGTCTCATACAGTCCTGCCCTTAGAAGAGTTCTGCACTTGGTTCAGCACTCTGTTGCCATCATATTGGAATTCTTAGTAATGTTTGAACAAGAGGCCCCACAAATTATGCAGCCAGTCCTGCTTTGTTCAGGTCAATGCAAGACACTTTGACAGGTGGTCCTGTCAAGATTGCATGCAGTGGTGATCAGGTGGTTTTCTAGAGTATTAATAAGGATATGCCATCACATGAAGGGGGCTGAGTGCCAGGCGGATGAACAATAGGCAAAGGCAGTGGGTGTTTATTACAGCCTTGTCAGCAACCTACATCCCCCCACACCCCTTTCCCCATGCTTACAGTTTTACCTTGCATCACTTCCACCCAGATTTCATTGACCAGAAGTAGCTGTAGGATCTTGACTTAACTGCAGGGAAGCTGGGGAATGAAGTGCTCAGGATGTGGAAATGAGATTAAAGAACATTCAACCAGTCTCAACTGAAGCTATTTGCCCAGAATCATAAGCCACCCAAATTACATTCTGTGTTTTATATACCAAAGAGTGATTGTCAGTGGGTGGGAAAAATAGTACTTGAGATCAAGAATGAAGGGAAAAAAATAAAGTAAGGGCCTTGTAAAAACTGCGTGATAGCAACCTGCTTTCAAATGAGGATCACCATTGGCACAACTCTCTCTTGCATCTGAGGTGAAAAATAGAAATATTGATTGGAATGAAAACCAGAACTTCTCAGTGGATAAATAGATGATCAACCAGACACAGCTGAGAAAAGAACAAATGAATTAGAAGATTAAACTAAGTCTTTCAGAATCTAGCCCAATGGAATTAGAGCTAAAAACTTATAAAAGCACAGAAAATGCAGAAGAGGACTTCAGAAAATTTGAAGGAAGAATGACGCACAAGGCCATCAGCCAAAATGTCTTGCACTCACCTGAACAAAGCAGGACTGGCTGCATATGACTAATAGCATGGAAAATATGGAAGAGATGGCAAATATGAAAGAAATAACAATTATGACAGAAATAAAGAGAATGGAATATAGAATGAAAAGCTTCAACATAAATCTAACAAGATGCAATTTATTAAAACAGAAAATTTAAAAGCGCACTTAACACTCATGGAAGATAGAAAATAAGACTTCATCAAAGTTCAAGAGAGAGATGGTAATTTAAACAATAACATCGGAAAATTTTTCTAACGTGTAGAAATATCCATTAAGCTCCACACTTAGGGACTTTATGGTAAAATTTCAGAATATCAAAGAGAGAAAATCCTGAAGATCACCAGAGAATGAAGCATAAATTTCTTTCAACAAATTGGAGCACAAATCAGATTATTGGCCAACTTGTCATGAATAACAACATACACCAGAAAGAAATGGAATAATATTTTTGAAGTTGAAAGAGATTAATTGTGAACCTATGATTCTATACCCAGCCAAACTATACTTTAAGGGCAAAGATGGCAAAGATATTTTTAGATAAACCAGAACATAGAATAGAAACTAGAGGTAGTAGCAGTCTAACATAATTACGAAATGAATTACTTAAACAAGACAAAAATAAGAAGGCAAGAATATACAATGGGAAAAATACAAACTATCAATAACCAGTATTGGGAAAACTGGAGAGCTCCATGTGAAAGAATCAAACTCGACTATTCTCACACCATGGGCAAAAATAAGTTCAAAATGGATTAAGGACTTAAATGTGAGACCTGAAACCATAAAGCTTCTAGAAGAGACTATAGACAGCATAGACGGTATGCTCTTTGGCATGGGTCTTAGAAATACTTTTTGAGAGTATGTCTCCTCAGGCTGCTGCTGCTGCTGCTGAGTCCCTTCAATTGTGTCCGACTCTGTGTGACCCATAGACGGCAGCCCACCAGGCTCCCCTGTCCCTGGGATTCTCCAGGCAAGAACACTGGAGTGGGTTGTCATTTCCTTCTCCAATGCATGAAAGTGAAAAGTGAAAGGGAAGTTGCTCAGTCGTGTCCGACTCTTAGTGACCCCATGGATTGCAGCCTACCAGGCTCCTCCATCCATGGGATTTTCCAGGCAAGAGTACTGAAGTGGGGTGCCATTGCCTTGTCTGCAAAACAACACAAAAATAAACAAATGGGACTACATGAAACTCAAAAGATTTTGCACGGTGAAGGAAACTCTCAGCAAACGAAAAAGCCACCTAATGAGTGGAAGAAGATATTTGCAGGCAGTTTATCTAACAAGGGGTTAATATCCAAACTTCACCAAAAAAAAGCCCCTCTATGTGGAATATAAAAAGAAATGATACAAATGAACTTAGTTACAAAACAGAAACAGATTCACAGACTTAGAAAATGAACCTATGATTGCTGGGGGGAAGGATGGGGAAGGGAGCAGTTGAGGAGTTTGGAACGGACATGTATGCACTATTATATTTAAAATGGATAGCCAATAAGGACCTACCATATATCACATGGAATTCTGCTCAGTGTTATGTGGCAACCTGGATGGGAGGGAATCTGGGGGAGAACAGATACAGGTATTTATGTGGCTGAGTCCCTTCGTTGTTCCCCTGAAACTGTCACAACATTGTTAATTGGCTATACACCAATACACAGTAAAAAGTTAAAAACAACAACAACAACATACAATTAAAGAAATGAGCATAAGGTCTGAATAGACATTTTTCCAAAGAAGACCTACAGATGACCAATGAGCACATGAAAAGATGTGCTCTACATCAGTTCAGTTCAGTTCAGTCACTCAGTCATGTCTGACTCTTTGTGACTCCAAGAACTGCAGCACTCCAGGCCTCCCTGTGCATCACCAACTCCCGGAGTTCATCCAAACTCAAGTCCATCGAGTCTGTGATGCCATTGAGCCATCTCATCCTCGGTTGTCCCCTTCTCCTCCTGCCCCCAATCTCTCCCAGCATCAGAGTCCTTTCCAATGAGTCAACTCTTTGCTTGAGGTGGCCAAAGTACTGGAGTTTCAGCTTTAGCATCATTCCTTCCAAGGAAATCCCAGGGCTGATCTCCTTCAGAATGGACTGGTTGGATCTCCTTGCAGTCCAAGGGACTCTCAAGAGTCTTCTCCAACACCACGGTTCAAAAGCATCAATTCTTCAGTGCTCAGCTTTCTTCACAGTCCAACTCTCAGGGAAATGCAAATCAAAATCACAGTGAGGTATCACCTCATACCTGTCAGATTGTTTTTTTTTTTTTTTTTTTTTTTACCAAAAAAGACAACAAATAACAATTGTTGGTGAGGATGTGGAGAAAAGGAAACACTCATGCACTGTTGGTGGGAGGGTACATTGTGTAGTGACTATGGAAGACATTATGCAAATTCCTTAAAAATTAAAAAAGAACTCCCATATGATCCAGCTCTACTCCAGATTAGAACAGTAATAAGAAAGGATACATGTACCCCTATGCTCATTGAAACATTGTTTACAATAGCCAAGGTATGGTAGCAATTGAAATGCTTTCATATATCTTGCATATATAAAAATGTAGTTCCAGATATACTGATACATGGAGAACCTTCTAGTTGCCAGGCACTGTGCTAAGTCAGATGAGGAAACTGACCTCAGTAACTGATAACAGAATAACAAACAACGGAATAACAGAACTTCTAAGGAAATGAGGGGAAAAAAATGGACATAATTCAACTGAGAAATAGACAAGTCTATAACCTTAACTGAAGATTTTGAACACTCTTCTCTCAGTAATTAGTGGGACATAAAATAAACTGGTAAGTAAAAAAAAGGCTTGAACCGGCTTGAACCACCAACCTACTTGACCTAATTGATGCCTACAGGCTACTCCACACAACTGGAGAAAAGCAAATACATGCTTTAAAATGAAACACGCATGATGATAGCCCATATGCTGTGTGATAAAATAAGTATTAGTAATTCTAAAGAGAGAGCCATCAATAGAGTATATTCTCTGGCCACAATGACACTGAATAAGAATCCAATTACAAATGTAAATCTGCAAAATCTTCAAATATTTGGAAATGAAACAAAACACTTTTAAATAACCCATGGGTCAAAGAAAAATCAAAGGAAATATTAGACAATATTTTTGCATGGAACTAAAATAAAAACAAACATATCAATATTTATAATGTTCATTTTAAAATTTTCATGTTTTTGAGAGGGAAGATTAAAAATACATTAGAAAAGAAGAGATTTAAAATAAGTGATCTAAGTTTGCATCTTAAGAGGGGAAGGGCAAATTGGGGATACCAGATCAAGAGATATAAATTATTATATATAAAATAAGTAACCAGGATCTATTGTATAGCACAAGGAGTTACAGCCATTGACCTGTAATGACTTCTAATGGAGAATAATCTATAAAAATACTGAATCACTATGCTGTGCACCTGAAACATACTGCAAATCAGCTGTGCTTTAATAAAACATTAAAAAATAAAGAAAGAGTGCTTGGGAACAAAATATTTAGGACTAAATTTAACAAAAGCGATACTGAAACCTATAAAACATTTCTGGAGGAAATTAAGGAAAAGCTAAATATACGGAAAAATATTTCTAAAGGAAATCAACTCTGGATATTCACTGGAAGGACTGATACTACAGCTTCTAATACTTTGACTATGTGATGGGCAGAGTCGATTCATTAGAAAAGACCCTGATGCTGGGAAAGATTGAAGGCAGGAGAAGCGGGCAACAGAGGATGAGGAGGTTGGATGACATCACTGACTCAATGGACTTGAGTTTGAGAAAACTCTGGAAGATAGTGAAGGACAGTGAAGCCTGGCATGCTGAAGTCCATGGGGTCACAAAGAGTTGGAAATGACTTAGCGACTGAACGACAACAACAGTAACAAATATATGGAAACAGATACTAAATGATAGAGAGATATATTGCAAGACTCAGTGTTAAAGTATCTGAAAGGTTTTTTCCTCAACACTTCTGACATTAAATGTATGTAGGTTTTCCATAGCAATTTTCTGATTCTTTGAGACCAGCTAGGTGTCCAACACTTCAAATCAGTTCTGACACCAACTCCTGAAGTTAGTGCAGGCCCCCCACAAAGGCTAACTCCTATAAGACAACCTGCCCTGCAGATGCCAGCTGCAAAAGGGTTACCCACATTTCTACCCTGCCATCTGCAAATTTGGGTCTTCCTACAGCCCTTCCTCAGGTATGTTAATTTGCAAGAAGGGCTCAAGGAACTCAGGAAAATATGTTTTTATATTTACTGGTTTATTATAAAGGCTATAGGGCTTCCCTTGTGGTTCAGCTGGTAAAGAATCCGCCTGCAATGTGGGAGACCTGGATTCAATCCCTGGGTTGGGAAGATCCCCTGGAGAAAGGAAAGGCTACCCACTGCAGTCTTATGGCCTAGAGAACTGACTGTCTAGTCCTTGGGGTTGCAGAGTCAGACGTGACTGAGTGGCTTTTGCACTGTAAAGGCTACAATGCAGGGAGAGTCAGGTGGAAGGGATGCACAGGGGAAAATAAGGGGAAGGATGTTGAAGCCTCCATGCCCTTTCCATGTGCACCAACTGACCTGATTCACCAGTCTGGAAGCTCTCCAGATCACCTTCTTGAGTCTTTACAGAGTTCCACCTCCAGCTCTCCCCCATTCCATTCCTGGAGGTTGGAGGTAGGTAAGTGGGGCTGAAAGTTTCCATCCTCTAATCACTTAGACCCGTCCATTCTGGTCCACCCTAAGTTATCCCATTAACGTAAACTTTGGAGTGAGCAGAAGAGGAATATTACGAATAACAAAAGACATTTCTATCACTCAGTGAATTCCAATAATTTTAGGAGCTCTGTGTCAGGAATCAGGGACAACAGCTACATATATTTCTTATTGTAATACGATATCATTTTCTACCCAAAGAATTAATAGGTTTAATGTAATCTCAATCAGTATATCAGTGTATTTCTGGGAGGAATTGATAGACATTATAAAATTTATATGGAAATACAAAAGACCCAGTGTAACCAACATACTCTTCAAAAAAGTGAACAGATTTGGAGGGCCTGTATAATTTAATTTCAGTGTTTATAATACAAAAGTACAATATTTGAGTCATAGCAGGAGTAATATAGATGAATGGAGGGCAATCATACATGTGTGGTTAACTGATTTTTAACAAAGGGGCAAAAGTAATTTCATGATGATAATCTTTTCAGCAAACCATTCTGGAAAAACTGAATATCCACATGGAAAAAATAAACCTTGACTCCATCTCACTACATTTATCATAATGAAAGCCAATTTGATTATGTTCTGTAACATAAAAACTTAAACCATAAACTTCTAAAGAAAACACAGGGCCAGTGTTTCTGTCCTTGAAGTATGCAATAGTTACTTAGGACACAAACAGCACAAACTGAAAAATAAAATTTGTAAATGAACTTCGATAAGATTAAAAACTGCTTTTCAAAAATACCATTAAGGAAAAGGAAAGCATGTTACTAGTGGCAGAACATATTTGCAATATTACAAATATATTTGGTAAAGACCTAGTATCCAGAAAGATTCTCACAACTTAATTACAAGATAAACAACCCAATAAATACATACAAAAATTTGAACAACAAACACTATACAAGAAAGCTACATGAATGGCCAATAAAGTAATGAAAAAATGCTTATGGGAAAATTCAGATTAAAACCACAGTGAAATGCCACCACGTATTGACTAGAAAGGCTAAAATAAAAACAGTTAAACATAACAAATATCTGTGAGGATATGGGACAACTGGGACTCTCAAACATTGCTGATGGGAATGTGAAGTGGTACCATCATTTTGGAAAGCAGTGCAAAAATTTATTGTGAAGGTAAATATAATCTTATCATACCACCCAGTAATTATATTCATAGGTATTACCTTAGAAAAATGAATACATATATTCACAAAGAACATATATATGAGTATTCAAACAAGTTTTATTCATAATATCCAGACACTAGAAACAATGTAAAAGGCCTTCAAAAAGTGGCTGAATATACCAGTTGTATTTTTCATAAATTAGAAAACTATCAACACCCCAAATGCAAAAACTCCTCCTCTGTATGGCAATATGAATACGTCTCAAATACATTATGTTAGCCAAAGAATACATACACACACCAAAAAACCATACTGCATGGCTCCACAGTACTGCATGATTCCACTTATATGAAGTTCTAGAAAAAGAAAAATTAGCTTATAGTGACAAAAATCAGTAGTTGCCTCTGGGAAGGGATGAGTTAAGAAAGGCCCTGAAAGAGTCTTGGGGCTAACGAGTCTGTTCTGTACCTTGATTAAAATGGTGATCACATGCTTATATATAGTCAGATATTTGTCAAAAATCTTTGACCTATAATTAAAAAATAGATTCATTTTAACCTAAATGTCCATCAACAGAGGAATGGATAAAGAAAGCGTGGTATACAGGTACAGTGGAATATTACTCAGCCATAAAAAGGAATGAAATAGTCTCCTTTGCAGACATGTGGGTGGACCTAGAGACTGTCGTACGGAGTGAAGTAAGCCAGAAAGACAAAAACAAATACCATATAATACCACTTATATGTGGAGTCAATAAAAAAAATGATACAGATAAACTTATTTGCAAAGCAGAACTAGAGACACAGACGTAGAGAATGCACAGATGGACACTAGGGGAGGAAGAGGGGGCGGGTGAAGCAGGAGATTGAATCGGCATACACACACTACTGTGAATAAAATGGATGACTAATGAGAACACGCTGTATAGCACAGGGAACTCTGTTCAATACTCTGTGGCTTAAATAGGAAGGAAATCCAAAGCAGAGGGGATGGATGTCTACAGATNTGGACACTAGGGGAGGAAGAGGGGGCGGGATGAAGCAGGAGATTGAATCGGCATACACACACTACTGTGAATAAAATGGATGACTAATGAGAACACGCTGTATAGCACAGGGAACTCTGTTCAATACTCTGTGGCTTAAATAGGAAGGAAATCCAAAGCAGAGGGGATGGATGTCTACAGATAGCTGATTCCCTTTGTTGCACAGCAGAAGCTGACACAATATTGTAAAGCAACTATCCTCCAACAAAATTAATTTTAAAAAGAGGTGCATTTTACTGTATGTAGATTACATCAGTAAATTTGTGTAGATTTAAAAAGGAATTTTAAAATTTGGTCCTTGTGTGCCTCTTCTGTGTGCCTCTTACCTGTTCGTCTCATTCCTTGAACGCTTCCTTGTTTTTTGGCAAAAGATGTTCCAGGTATCTCCTGTACGTTCCCCGTCACACCTCTGGGATCATGCATTCTCTAAGAAACTCTTGTTCCTTTGTGTGGAGAATGGTATTTAGAAACCAAGATCTGGGCGCTAGGTGTGCTCATTGCTACTGAGCGTCACTGTTCTCAGGTCCTCTTAGTGGACACATAGAAGCCCATGTCCAGGTCTAGAGTTATATCTCTCTAGATATATTGAAAACCATGGATTGAGAGCCACACTTTCAATTCTAATCCAGTCTCTTTCACTTTCCTGACTTCTCTTTGACAGTCGTAAAGCTGTAACTTAACTAGCTGTTTCATGTCTACTTGCCCTTGGCTACTAAGTTCTCACTCTCAAGGTAAGTCAGAATCCTCTTGGCCAGAGAGTCACAATGGTAAACCCCACCTTTCCCAGAGGTTCTTTTCCTTAAAGATTCACTCTCTGCTACTGATTTCTATGTTGGCTATGGTGTTTGTTTTCAAGTCATATATTAAATTCTGACTAACGAGCAAAAAGAGTATTTTTCGGAAGGTTGACTGGCTTGCAGAATCTAAAGGAAAGCTGAAGAATCAAACTTGGGAACAATAAGGAGTCAGAGACGTTGGAGGGATGTTAAGAGTCAGAACCAAATAGCCTTCTCATCAGGGCACCACCAAGGGGTGAACCAGCTGCCTTTGTCTCCATTGTATGTGCTGTGTGTGCAAGACAGACACCCCTCAGGTGAGGGTCTGACAGCCTGTCTTGGGTCAGGGACCCTTTTCTTTGCTGGATGAGGTCAGAGCACAGCTGATAGGAAGGAGGAGGAGTGGGGTGTTTGGTGGGGGAAAATAATGGATAATCGAGACACAAACTCTTTTCTTTCCTGTAGCCAGTGCCTGGGTTGCCCTTTGAATTGCTGGCATAGGCCTGACTTCTGGGTCTCACCTCACATTCCATTTCCTCGGAAGTGCGCACGCTTAGTCAGTCAGTCGTGTGCAACTCTTTGCAACCCCAAGGACTGTAGCCCGCCAGGCTCCTCTGTCCATAAAATTTTCCAGGCAAGAATACTGGAGTGGATTACCATGTCCTACTCCAGGGGATCTTCCTGACCCAGGGATGGAACCCAGATCTTCTGCATTGGAGGGCATATTCTTTACCATTAGGGCCCCCCTGGGAAGCCCTTAAATTCCATTTCTTCAGAGGGGTCTTTCTAAATTACCCTACCTAATGTTGGCCATCTCCAAGCCCCCTCTTTTAAAGTGGTCTGTGTATTTCCTCAAAAATACCCATCTCCACCTACCTTGTTGCCTTACCTCTGTACAGAAGCCCTGCCTAGGTGATAATGCAAACTCTCATGCCTGTCTGGTTCATCTGTGTGCTTCTGGAACCCAGAATCTTGTCTGGTTTATACCAGATGATCAACAGATCTCTGCTGAATAAGTGAACAAGTGAGTATCCAGGGTCACATAGCTCATGAGTGACAAAACTGGGCTTCTTACTCAGGTCTGTCTCACTCCCAAGTCTATGCTTTTCCAACTGCATGCTCACTCCTATCTACTGAAAGAACAGACTTGAAAAAAAAAAAAAAAACAACAAACAACAACCCACAAGGATAGCTCACACCAAATTCTCTCTCTCTCAAGGAAATGCACGTTTATAATTGGAAAGCAAGTGACATGTCTGACTGTAGCTGGAAGGGTTAAAACAAAAATTGGCAATGGGAGCCAGTTAAACTTGTTTTTCTTTTTTTTTTTGCAAGAGGCCTAAGTTTGCAGTCTGCAGAGCTATCTGCAGGGCTGTCGGGAAGGCTGTGCAAAGAAAGGAGAGAAGCTTGCTGACAAAAGGCTGAAATCCTGGTATCTCTTTTGTTTTCACCCAAGTCTGTGGCCACTGACATTCCTCTTTTACACCACGGGTGGATAATAAGCCCCCTTCTCAGGAATCGAAATGCTCTTATACATTTTAATGTGACCTTAGCGAGTGCTTTTCAGAAATCACAGGCCCATCTGACTACACTTGAGGTTGAATTGAGCTAATGGTATTCACCTCATCTTTAGATGCAAAATTGGAAGATAAAAAGACCTTGATGTGAAAAGAGGCAGGGGGAAATGTGAGGGGAGCAGGGGGTGGATGGGTTGTGGGGGGCAGGAGGGGGAAGCAGATTAGAGATACTGCTTAAAAAATCTTGTGATTGCGCCTTGATAAGGAAATGTCTCCTCTTTCTAAAATCCCCCATGGGCTCGGGAGATGTCCTCATGCTTTTATTTTAAATGATAGAATCTTTTTATTCTTGGGCCAGGGAAATTTGAATGTTGCTGCATATGTGGCCAGGAGATACATTGACCTTTAGCAAATCTTATTTTTAAAAAAATCAGATGGNCGCCTTGATAAGGAAATGTCTCCTCTTTCTAAAATCCCCCATGGGCTCGGGAGATGTCCTCATGCTTTTATTTTAAATGATAGAATCTTTTTATTCTTGGGCCAGGGAAATTTGAATGTTGCTGCATATGTGGCCAGGAGATACATTGACCTTTAGCAAATCTTATTTTTAAAAAAATCAGATGGAACAGTTATTGCAATATTCTGGCTCTGGAAGATGAAAAAGAGAGAGAAAGAGAGCTTTCTTGCTCTGTAATCGGACGTGGATTAAATTTATTAAAGATGCTGCGTCTCCTTTTAAATGACTTGCAACCGTCTTTCTGAATTCTAAGGAGCTGGTTGGAGACACGGCACCCTTCTGATTTCGTCTTAAGATCACAGAGAAAAGTCTCCTAAAATGGGAGGAAACTTGGATCCTTTTTCTTGCTCTTTGGCTAAAATGAGCTTCTCAGACATGCACCCAATGCATTCAGGGGCCTAAGGAGGGCAGAAAAGGGCTGAGGGGGACTGAGAACTGGGGGCCGAGGGTGTGGTCAGCAAGAAGCTGGGAAGGGGCCCCTGCAACTCAAATAAAATGCGTGTCCCCCCAAGACAGGCTTCCTCCTAGTGTTGACATGCCTGCTGTCCGTCAAACGGAGCCGGAGGTTGCTTCCTGCCACCCGGGCTTGGCCGCCTCGGGGATGCAGGGGCCTGGCGGGCAATCCATCACGGAGCACACCTGGTCTGCCCAGAGGAGACAGTTGCGGGG
>SJYA01011988.1:0-11936 GCA_006410615.1 Neotragus moschatus
AAGAGTTGTTTTATTTAGGGATGCAGTTAGCAGAAGAAAACTCCTGCTTACGTTAGAGATTGTCTCAGAAACTTATTAACCCTCTCAGTGGTCAGATCTTGGATACATTGTATTTCTCCTTGCAAAAATTTCCTTTAAATGAAAATAAATTTTACTTAAATTAATTCACTTAGTTCATTAATTTTAATGAAATTTTAAAGACTTTTCTGGCACTGATTTTGTAGGTTGAAGAGTTACAGAAGCATAGTGCTGGCAATTCCCTGCTCATTCCCAGCATGTCGGTGACCATGGAAACAAGCATGATTATGAGCAACATACAACGAATTATTCAGGTGAGAGTGGTCTCAGCCTGGAGATCTTCTCATGCTCCGTCCGGAGATGTACTACCTTTAAAACCTCCACTCCAGGAATAAGAATGTGTAATAAATACTCACACTCCATGGAATTAGGAAGTTCTGGAAAATCGACTGTGGCTCAATCTAGTCCAAGTGACATCACTCTGTAATCAGAAGGAAGCATTTCTTTTTTTACCATATACCAAATAAGTCACTTCACTTTATAGCCATTTATATGTTCAGTCTGTTAGATACAGTGATTTGTATCCATCAGGTAGAATTTGATATGTTTTATAAGTATTTATATTTATCTGTACAGAAGTTCTAGTTTTTTGTAATAGTATCCCCATCAGTTCAAGTTGATTCCCTTTTATCTGATGCTTTTCTCTTAAAAACTTCAGTTTTACACATCACATATTTTTGAATTTAGGAAAATGAAAGGTTGAAGCAAGAGATCCTTGAAAAGAGCAGTCGGATAGAAGAACAGAATGACAAGATTAGTGAACTAATTGAACGAAATCAGAGGTAATGACAGGTATGGGGCACTGGTTAGGATGAAGAGGAAAGGGTTTAGCTTGTAAATGCCCGAGTTCCACGAACATGTTTGTTCAGGGGTTATGTATGTTTCCACCCTTTTCTGCTTCCTGCCGGCCGCACGAATGACTTCTTGGTGACGGAGAGGGATTTCAGGAGAGCGGGCTCAGGAGGCTGCGACAGAACACAGACCTGGGTTTGAGTCCACGTTCTGCTCCTCGTTTGTTCTGTGGCTCTGGGCATTCTGTTTATTCCTTCTGGCTATAGTTTCTTCATCTGTAAAAGTAGTGTTAATGCTTGGAAAACTCATTTCAGCTCTTCTGTCTTCTGTGTGGACTGTTTTATCAACCAGAACTTCATAGATTTCCATGTAAACCCAAACACTATATAATTTTTCTAGATCCTTCTGAAAAAGAGTTTTGGGAGAGTGGTCAGGGGAACATGTCACAGCATATAGCATTTCATTTTAAAAATACCATTTCCCCATATTTCTCTTGTTCAGTGTCCCTTATTTCCCACATGGAGGAGGAGAGGGAATTGGTTTTCCTTCCTGCGGCCTTCATATTCTTATCTCTTTCTTCTCTCATTTTCCCTCACTACACCTGATCGAATCCTCGCCTCTTTATTCTACACATTCAGAGCAGTTCAGCCGTGGGCCTGGGTTCCTGCCTCCAGACTTGATTCCTGCAGACCTTAGGGAAAGAGACTGCTTTGGGATCGCTGCTGATGAAGGAGCAGGGCAGCTCTGGCTGTACCTGGGTTGCACAGGGCAGCTCTGGGTGTACTTGGGTTGCGCCCGCTCTGCGTGGAGCATCTGATCCGTGTTTTCTTTTCCCCTCCTTATTTCACAGGTATGTTGAGCAGAGTAACCTGATGATGGAGAAGAGGAACAACTCGCTTCAGACTGCCACAGAAAACACACAGGCAAGAGTTTTGCATGCTGAGCAAGAGAAGGTAAAGAAACTGGGGAGAGAAAAGCCCACGTCAGGATGTGTAGAGCCAAGGAGTGTGTCCTCTGTACGCACTTACCAGTCTGCTTTTGAGCAGAATTTTTGCCATTATTGGGAAGAGAACTAGAAATCTCCCAGCAGATTTTTAATATATCCACCATCCAGATTTCTGTTTTTTAAATATGTTACAGTTAGTTGACTCAGAAGCAATCACTGATTTTAGTAATTTGGTTAAGGTGAGGATTCACACAGTTAATTAGAAAGGAATCCTATTCTGCTGAAAAAATCAGCAACAGTTTCTGTTATGCCACGTAATACATGTTTATTGTGAAGTTTGAGATGGTTTAAGTAAGCAATCCTTCATCTGTGTCTGCGAGAACATCTTAAAGTACTGCTGTTTGACTTCAGTCAGCTCAGAATTATGTATTTTGACCTGTTTCTGAAGTAGCTGTAAGGAAGACTGCTGAGAGTCTTGGGTTGAGGAGGACTGGTTTGGACGCCCCATTCCTCCTCCCTTTGCTTCAGTGACACTGTTTATCTGGAATGAATTCCTTCCTGTGTGGCCTCTCCCTCATCAGCTGGGAGATTGCAACCCTTCATCTGCTGTTTTTGTCAGAGGTTTAAGAAGTAGCTTATATTTTGTATTTGAATATTTTTTTAAAACACAAAAAGTTAAGTAGGATGCACTTTATAAAAACTTTACACACATTTTCACATTCTGGTAACGACAAGGATTCCTTTCTTGGGTCTCACTGCTGTTATTCTTTGTATTCTCTTAGCTAGTATCCAGTCAAGTAATAATAATTTAAAAGTGGACACCTTATCCTCAGATAAGCCGTGTGTTGCTGAGTCCAGTCTTGACCTTGAATCTTTCCCATTGCTGCTTGACACTGCCCTTTGTTTGTCGTGGCTGAGTCCCAAAGCCTGGATCCCCACTCCCCGTGAAGTCTACCTTTTTACTATTCCTCTTTCCTCTACTTTTATTTGCTTTCTCTTTCCTAACAAGGCAGCCACATATCTTATTTGTTGTGGCTGTTAACTATTATTCAGGTCTACAATTGATTACATGACTTATTCTAGATCAGTGGTTCCCAAATATTGGTTTGGCTGCCTTAAAATCACTTAGGGAGCTTGATCAAAAATATACATGTGTAAGCTTCACCTTGAGATTCTAATCCAGCATTTCTAGTTGAGGTCTGAATCTGAACTTTTAAAGAGCTCCCCTTGATTCTGCGACAGAGCCAGGTAGGAGGCCCTGCTCTTACCAATGATTTCTTTTGCCACAGTCTGCGGAGGTGGCAGCTGCCACACCTTTGTTTTTAGCAAGCTCACTATGTGGCTCCCATGCTGAGTATCAGTGGAATGCGTGCGTGTGTGTATGTATTCCAATCAAGCTTTATTCATATAGACAGCAAGCCAGTTTGACCTGCAGGTGATAACTTGCCAATCCTCTGAATTAGCTAACTAATCCACCCAAATGTTTATTGATAAACTCCAAAAATGTCTGGTACAGTACGTGAACCTGGTCAGTGCTCTGCTTGTAGTAGCCAAAACGGTAGTGATAATAGCAAGAGCAGTGCTGCCTGTTGCTGTTTGGCCGCTGCGTCATGTCTGACTCTGTGAGCCTGTGGACTGGAGTACTAGGCTTCCCTGTCCTTTACTGTCTCCTGGAATTTGCTCAAACTCATGTGCATTGAGTCAGTGATGCTATCTGACCGTCTCATCCTCTGCCACCCTCTTCACCTGTCAAACATCTCCTCGGTCCTAGGCACCAGGCTTTACACAGATCTGTTTGAAGACGTCTCCTGGGCTGAATGTCAGGAGACAGTCTTGATATCCTTGATGAGTCAGGTACCATATACGTGCTTCACTTGGTCTCCTTTATTCCAGTAAAACTTATCAGGCCGTGACTCTCCCATTTTTCTTTTGATCCACTTCTTACTTAAGAGCCTTCCCTGTGATATCTCTCCTCTTAAATGGAAATGATCAAGATCCTTGCATGCCTGGAGGTCCTTCTCTGCCTGCAAGCACAGTTCAGAAACCTGTGGTTCTATGCTCAATGAATATTTGGTAAATGAAATTATTTTTCTCTACGGCAGTATTAATATTTCCACATAAAACCATGGAATAATGGTTAAAACTGGAGCGAAGTTACAGTTCATCTAGTTTGATATTCTTTTCAAGAAGAGTAAGCTGAGGCCCAGGCAGAGTAAAAGGCTTGCCTGGGGTCTCGCCTGCAGCCAGCTGTGTCTTTTCCCTTTGCCAGGTGGCCGTCTGTCTTCAGTACCATGTTCCTCCTCCTGTCCCGAGTGCTCTTTCCCTTGTTTTCCTGAATTCTTGATTCTTTCTTGTCACGGCTTTCTTTTCCCAGCTCTCCATGTCAGCAGTGGAATTTGATCCTAGGTGCGAACCAGGGAGCTGCCTATCCACTGTGTAGGTTTTTGCTATTTTCCTTTCTCACTTGAGATTGCAGACCCTTACTTAAAACAATCATAATTTACACACCCACACACATGTGTACACAGATGCACACACATATTTATATATGTCCACACATTTCTTTCTCATTACACACATTACATCTGTTTCTTCCAGGAAATATAGATAAGCAAGCATAAAACATAACTCACAAATAATCCTCCCACTCAAAGAGGCCCTTGTGCTCAGACTCTTCACAACCCCACGGACAATAGCCTGCCAGGCTCCGCAGTCCATGGGATTTTCCAGGCAAGAAGACTGGAATGCATTGCCATCTCCTATTCCCAAGGGATCTTCCTGACCCAGGGATCAAACCCACGTCTCCTGCATCGCCTGCATTGGCAGGTGGATTCTTTACCACTGAGCCATCTGGGAAGCCCCACGCTCAAAGATAATTTTTATACATATCATTCACCCCTTCACGGTTTCGCTATGTGTGTGTTTGGGAGAGAGTGTTACTTTTCTTGCTTGTAAGAGGCCTTTCTCTGTTAGGGCCTGGGTCAAGAGCTTTTGAGTGATCTTCCATTCTGCTTGTTCTTGGTGAGCGTGAGCACTGCCTCTCTTCTGAACTTTGTCCCCTCCCGTGGTCTTAGCTGGTCCGAGGTGCTGTGTGAATGGTCTTCACGCTGATATTAGTGAACTCTGGAGCTACGCTGAATACAGAGTTCTCTGAGCATTGTGTTAGTTCAGTTTCTACCAGGCCATTTGGGACAGGACAGTGAGTAAAACTTATTCTCATTGTGGCAGATGAAAACCCTCTTCTGTCTGGAAATTCAAGCTGCCATTGTCTTCTGTGTTTAACAGATGAAAACGTAAGGCTGCTGAACAGCAAAAATAAGTATCTTAGAGCTCACTCTGAAGGATGTTAAAAAATTTATTCTGATGCTTACTAACAAGACTGTTGCTATAGATGGGAGTTCTGTGGTGGCCTTGGGGTTAGGATTCTGGGCTTTTACTGCTGTGGCCTGGGTTCAGTCTCTGGACGGGGAACTGAGATCCCGCAAGTCACAAGGCGCAGCCAGAAATCAAGACTATTGCAATAGTTACAAAAGATTGAGCTCAGCTCTAAACACAATAAGGGCAAGAGACCAAGTAGGGAATTTACAGCCAAGGAGCAGAGTGAGAGGGTCGGTGGATGGAAAATTACTAAGCGGAGAATCATAGGAAGGGGGATTCTTGCTAATGACAGGCTAGGGACTTAGATAGCAAAGGTTGGGATAAAGAGCTGTGATCAGATATCAGGGGTAGAGATTCTCTCTAACCTTACATAGCAGGATTCTTGCTAAAACTGGGCTGGTCAGGCCAAAGACAGGGTGGGGAGACCAAGGCTGAGCACTCTGAGGCCCCGACTTGAAGTTTGGCCAGAGAGAGAGCCTTGGCCCGTGGACACTCAGATGCTCATTCATAACCTATTTCTTTTTATTTTGTGTATGATTTTTTTATTTCTTCCACCTTTAAGAGAGCCAAAATATCAGATTTTCAGTGTAAGCTAGAAAACTGATGAAGGCTTTGGAATAAAGTTAAAAACTGAGGTGGGCACAGTGACAACCCAAAGAAGGGAGAAGTGATACCAAGAAATAGACAGCAGTAGAAATGCATGTGAAGTACAGTGGTCAAGGGGGAAGTAATGGTGGTAGCAATACAGTATGGAAAGATGGTCCAACCCCAGGTACACCCTGCTGTCCGGAAGTCACGACCACCGGAGCCATCAGGCGCTGCCTTTCCTGTCCTGTTTTTCACAGGAGCTCGTCAGCTCAGGTGAAATGAATGTGGTATTTGTCATCTGTTTACCCTTCCTTTTTACTGACCATCCTTTCATTTCCATCATCACCCTTAACACACAAAACATAGTAGGTGATTTTTCCAGGGTGTCATTTTGGTTTCATCAAATGTAACTTGAGAATATTCGGCTCCTTTTTGGCAGTACGAGCACTGTTTAAAATACATTGAGCGGCCAAAGAAGTTGGAGTGTTCCTTTCTTTTCATAGCACTCTTCTTCCAGAAACCCCCAACACCGGTACTCTGACGTGTGATCTTTATAGTACCATTAGTACCACAGTGCTCAGGAGAGGTTATACACTGAGAAGTGCATTGCCGCTGAAAGCATTCAATTTAAAATTTCAAATACTCTTTTCTTTTTCTTCTTTTTGAAAAGATTGTCCTTTATAGGAAAACTAGAAAATGGCAAGAATACTATTTTTACAAGGTAATTCCCGGGTCAGAGACCTTGCACATGTAAGGGCTTGATTCTGATTCAGTGCAGGTTGGGGGTGGCCCTAGCTCTCTTCCTCCCAGTTCAGCCAGCACAGAATATGTGAAGTCGGGGCGTCACCATGTTTAAGGTGATGTCGTGCTTTGTCGCTTTTCAGGCCAAGGTGACGGAGGAGCTAGCTGCTGCCACCGCACAGGCCTCTCATCTGCGCCTGAAGATGACGGCCCACCAAAAGAAAGAGACGGAGCTGCAGGTCCAGCTCGCAGAGAGCCCGAAGGAGACAGACCTCCTCAGGGCTCAGCTCGCCCAACTGCAGGCAGAGCTCTCGGGTATGCCCTTGTGGAGGGGGCTGGGACTGTGACCAAGTAAGCGGAAGGAATTACACGGTTTCTTTCCTCTCGGTCCACTGGACAGAAGGCTCATGAAAGTTATGAAGGATGCAGCCAAACATTAAGGTGAACCAGTATAAACCTACATGATTGTTTGGCATAAATGACAGCAAGAGAACTGACCATCCATTTAGTGGCCACTAAGTTCTGCTTTGTTTGGTCACGTGTTCAGTATCTTTGGTACTTAGGATCGGCCTCATAGGCCTTGAAGAGAGAATCTAACTTGTGACTAAGCTAACTGAGGGGTTCCTCTAACTTGTGACTCGGTAGACGCTTGAGAAGAAGGTGCTTCCTGCATTGGTTGCCTCTTTCCTAGAGGATGGATTGCAGTCTTTCAGCCTGGCACTCAAGGCCCCCTCCACCTTGGCTTATTTCCTGTTATGTTGCTTAATTCATCGTAGCTCTGGGCATGCTAGCCAGCCTGCTGCTTTAGCACATCCTGTATTTGTCTTGCTTTTTATCAGTACTGTTCTCCAGACTTGTGGTGTGCCCACCATCACCAAGATTTACCTCCAGTTCTCTCCAAAAACTGCCTCTTTCAGAAACTTCACCCTTTTTTTTGCCCCTAAAATATTTGATCTCCTTTAAAATCTGGCATCTCTGAGTGCATTATTATGACCATTTTCAGAATTACCCTTTGATCAGCACTACTTGCGTGTCTGTTTTCCCTTCTGTAATGCAAGCCTCTGAAGGGCAAATATGATACCTTGCTCGTCTTTGTGAAGTCCTTCCCTTAGTACTAGTTCAGTGCCTGGCACAAAGGTGCTGCTCGAGACATGGTGAATAGCAGATTTGTGAAGACTGGCATGTTGATTCATCCACCACCTTGTGTAAAAATAAATGTAGAAGGCACAGATGGGACCAGTGGGTCAGGTATGGCAAGAACAGCAACAGTTTTAGGAAGAAACAAAATTCACTTACCAAAAAAGAGAGCTAAAAAGCACTGATGTCAGTTGGTGAAGTGATACCTTGAAGATAAGTCCTTTCCTTCTTAGAGCATCACTTAAGCAAACTTGAAGGAAAATCTGAGATTTGAATGTCATACTGATATCTTCTTTCCTGTTTTCACGATGCCCTGTGACAGTTACCTTAACGGTACTTATAAAGGTCTCAAAAGTTTTCCAAGAAAATTAATTGTGATGCATTACATTTTAAAAAGTTATAATTTTCTTATTGAAGTTTAGTTGATTTACAATGTTTTACAGTATTGTGTTAATTACTACTATACAGCAGTGATTCAGTTATACATATATATATATTCTTTTTTAAAGATCTTTTCCATTATGGTTTATCATAGGGATATTACCCCTATGGCACAGATATCCCTCTGTGCCATACAGTAGGACCTTGTTGTTTGATAGATTACATTTTAAAGAAATATTCCAAATAGCTTTATTTGAGAAGGAATGTTTAGAAAATAGACTATTGATAGAATGTCCTAGCTACCAAGANATATATATATATTCTTTTTTAAAGATCTTTTCCATTATGGTTTATCATAGGGATATTACCCCTATGGCACAGATATCCCTCTGTGCCATACAGTAGGACCTTGTTGTTTGATAGATTACATTTTAAAGAAATATTCCAAATAGCTTTATTTGAGAAGGAATGTTTAGAAAATAGACTATTGATAGAATGTCCTAGCTACCAAGAAAGTTGAGAATATCTTACCAGGCACTGAGAAAGGGCCTGGACCACTACTAAACAAAGATGTCAGTGTGTTGAGTCCATTGTGTTGAGATGATGACGGACATGGAATTGAAGGACTGATACATTTCAGGGGTGATCTCTGACTGCTTGGTACACTTCTTTTCCATTTTGTGTGTGTCAGAGGTGACCTGTAGGTACAGAGATAAATATGGATGGGTGTGGAAGTCAGTGAGTCAGTTCGTGGCTTGATTAGCCTGTTGCTGGTCAGTGGGGTGATGCTGGAAGAAGTGAGTGGAAGAGGCTTGTGTGGGAGGGCTGGAAGATGAGAGAACGCAGTTTTGAACGAGCTGTCAGGATGCCGTACAGCCCACGGCAGCTCCGGTTCTACAGCCAAGCCTTTGTCCTGTCATATCTCAGAGCTCCAAGAAACCTCGCAGCAAGTGCAGTCCAAATTCAAGAGTGAAAAGCAAAGCCGGAGACAGCTGGAACTCAGGGTGACCTCCCTGGAGGAGGAGCTGACTGACCTGCGAACTGAGAAGGAGTCTCTGGAAAAGGTACACTCTCCATCTGAAGCTTCTCTGTTGCACCCAGGTGGCCAGAGTGGGCTGTTTCACAGACATTATTATTTTCCTTTTAAAAATACCATAGCGTGTGCTCACTGTAACATACAAATAATACAGAAAAATAGAAAATAAAAATGAAATGTATGTTTTCCTCTTCTCTACACTAGAGACAAGAACTATAAAAAAATGTACGAATGTTCTTCCAGATTGTTTTCTTTGTGTATCATATATAATGCACATAGCACGCATATGTGTATGTATAAAGTATATGTATGTACTATGTGTACACTGGTAACATTTTTAATAATAATCTGATCATATTTAATACTTTAAAGATTGTATTGTGGCCATTATACTAATAAGAGTGAGAGCTTTCTCATTCTCTGTAACTACTACATAGTAGGCTGCTGCAAGGCTGCACCATAATTATATTTAACTATTCACCTGTTGATGGATATGTCTGTTGCTAACTTTTCACTGTTTGAAACATTGCTTTCCTGGATATCTTTGTACTATATAACTTTTTTTGCAAATTCATTTGAGCATTTCCATAAAATGGATTGCTTGACTTTGAATTGCTGCATCAGAGAAAATTCTCAACATTAAAATTTTAAAAATAAATATCTCCAGATTATCCTGAAGAGTATGTTAGCTTACATTTCCAGCACTGTGTAAGTAAGCCTATTTCTATATTGTTCTTCCAACTCTGCCTGTATAAATTTTTACAGTCTTTCATGAAAGGTGCAATATGCTTATCTTGTCTTTAGGTGTATTTTTGTTAGTAGTAAAGCTTTCATATATTTAACACCTATTTGTATTTCCTCTGTTATAAACACTATTAAAGTGCTAAACCTTTGTCAGTCATAGATGTTACAAATATTTTTCTAGTTTGATGTTTTTTAACCTTATTATTAAATAAGATACTATTAAGTATCTTTTGTTATTTTATATATTTTAACGCTAGGATAATACTAGCCCCATCGAACGAATTGGGAACATTTCTATCTTTTTCCATATTTTGGTACAGTTTAGATTTGAAAAGAGTGTCCTGTTTCTGAGCTTTTAATAAAACTCTAGTAAAGCCCTTTTGCCTAGTGCCCTTTTAGAGGATAAATCTTGGTCTGCACTTTGTTTCTTCCGTAATTTTATCAGGTTTTTTAAAAAAAAAGCTCTTTCTGATTTTGAGGGCTGTTTCAGTTTTTCATTGTTTGCTATACTCCAGGCAACCATCCTTGTAAAACATGATCTTTATGATCTGCTGCTTCCTTAAACTAAGGTCTAATTTGTGTAATTTCTGGGTGTGTGTATGTATTTTGAAGGTCCTGTCACAGAACTGTGACTTTCTCACCAGCAGATTATGAAAGTATCTCATTTCCCTGTACACCTACCACTGTTAAGATGTTCCTCATCTCTTAATACAGTGGTAGATAAAGCTCTTCTAGTTTACCTTCTTCTTGTTGCAGTTCTGGGTTTTTTTTCCCTGCCAGTAGTCAAGAATGGTAAGTATATTGGGGAAAGTAAACTGAAAAAATGAATTGTTTCCATTAACGAAGTAAGGACCCAGTGATGTTAGTAACTACCACCACCATCACCATCTCCATTTATCTTCCTCAAACAACAAGAACTGATGACGGTTCTCTTGTTCCTAAGAACCTCTCAGAAAGGAAAAAGAAGTCAGCTCAAGAGCGCTGCCAGGCTGAGGAGGAGATAGACGAAATTCGCAAATCACACCAGGAGGAACTGGACAAACTTCGACAGCTCTTGAAGAAGGCTCGGGTGTCCACCGACCAAGCAGCTGCAGAGCAGGTAATGGGAAACTGAAGCACTCTGGAAATAAAAGGGAGGCACGAAGGACTCAGAAAAGCTTCTAGTTTCTTCTTGATCCCTTCAGACGACATTTCTCATAGTTGATGCTCTCTAACTTAGGACAAAGGTGTAAGAAGAGCCAGGAATGAAATGGAGAGTCTTCTCTCTGTTTTAAAGTTTAGTGAAAATCTTATTATAAGTAAAACATGAAGGCGAAAGTTTTCCAAACATGACAGAGCCAAAGTCCTCACCCACCAGACACCATCCTCCAGGCATCGTCCTAGAAAAGAAGGGACTTATTTAGGTAATGAGGCAGGGAAATCAAGGGCTGTGGCAGGACTCAGCCAATCTCTGGTCATTTGACAGCAGCCTTTCTTTTTGTAAGTTTCTGCACTCATGTTTATATGTGTATGTTCTTTAGTTAGAATGAACTGGTGCATTTGGTCATCTGGAATTTTGGAGGGAAATAAGTTTCTTCTGTTTAAAAAGGTCTAAGGGTCCAGATCCTGAAAAGTATGATCATATTATGGCCCTGGCAACCTGGCTATAGCCAGTCACCCCTTTATCTGGTTGTAGTACCTTTTGGAGTCCTGACAACCAGGGTCTTCCAGATGGTTGTTTCTCTGCTAAATCTGGGCTCTTAACTTTTTTCCCTGGTTAAAGATGGGGTTTCCCAAGATGCAGTTAGACCCCCCAGGATACAGTGATTATTTTCTCTTGGCAGCTGTCTCTAGTACAGGCTGAGCTGCAGACCCAGTGGGAAGCCAAGTGTGAGCAGCTGTTGGCCTCTGCCAAGAAGGAGCACCTGCAGCAGTACCAGGAGGTGTGTACACAGAGAGATGTGAGTCAGCAGCAGCTGCTCCGGCTGGAAGAGAAGGTGAGTTTCCCTTTGGACTTAGGCAGCCTGGGCAATTTAAGGCAAACAGGTTGTTCAAGTCTTGTAGCTCCTTTTGTACCTGAAAGATGTTAATCACTTTTGAAAACAGAATCATACTTGTTCAGCTCTTTGGTTGATC
>SJYA01011990.1:0-12156 GCA_006410615.1 Neotragus moschatus
GGTGGCCAAAGTATTGGAGTTTCAGCTTCAGCATCAGTCCTTCCAACGAAAACCCAGGACTGATCTCCTTAGGATGGACTGGTTCGATCTCCTTGCAGTCCAAGGGAGTCTCAAGAATCTCCTCCAACACCACAGTTCAAAAGCATCAATTTTCAGTGTTCAGCTTTCTTTATAGTCCAATTCTTACATCCATACGTAACCACAGGAAAAACCATACCCTTGACTAGATGGACCTTTGTTGACAAAGTAATATCTTTGCTTTTTAATATTTTATCTAGGTTGGTCATAACTTTCCTTCCAAGGAGTAAACATCTTTTAATTTTATGGCTGCAGTCACCATCTGCAGTGATTTTGGAGCCCAAAAAGTAAAGTCAGCCACTGTTGCCACTGTTTTCCCATCTATTTTCCATGAAGTGATGGGTCTGGATACCATGATCTTCATTTTCTGAATGTTGAGCCTTAAGCCAACTTTTTCACTCTCCTCTTTCACTTTCATCAAGAGGTTTTTAAGCTCCTCTTCACTTTCTGCCATAAGGGTGGTGTCATCTGCACATCTGAGGTTATTGATATTTCTCCTGGCAATCTTGATTCCAGCTTGTGCTTCCTCCAGCCCAGCATTTCTGATGATGTACTGTGCATATAAGTTAAGTAAGCAGGGTGGCAATATACAGCCTTGACATACTCCTTTTCCTATTTGGAACCAGTCTGTTGTTCCATGTCCAGTTCTAACTGTTGCTTCCTGACCTGAATATAGGTTTCTCAAGAGGCAGGCCAGGTGGTC
Organism: Neotragus moschatus; assembly: GCA_006410615.1. Lineage (NCBI taxonomy): Eukaryota > Metazoa > Chordata > Mammalia > Artiodactyla > Bovidae > Neotragus > Neotragus moschatus. Next base: position 782 of record SJYA01011990.1, read on the forward strand.
TGTGTTGGTTAATACTTAATACATATTTTTTCTGTGGTCTAATTTCTCTATCTGATGAATAAATGGATCAACATTCAATGAAGATAATTTATTTTATCATGATTCCACAGTTAGTAAATGTCAGAATCAGAACTGTGGGTTTCTAGCTCTAGGGTTCATACTCCTTTTTCTGCAAAAATTTATCTTTCTTGACCTTAAGAATCCAGGGAAGAGTGCTGTGCCTTCTGGGTCTCTGAAGCAACCATGACTGTAACTGGAATTGAAGTGGCTCAGGGATAAATCTGATCCCAGGGACAGTAGCTGTGCAATAACAAAACATCTCCTTAGGAAGTTCATCGATTCAGGAACCGTGAAGCTGATAGATCTTCAAAGATAAGAGATGTTCATCTTTCTCAAGTTCTGTATCATAACACAGGTGGACTCAAATTGATGTCTCAGTTCCCACACTGCTCAACCACAGATTTGTGTGGCCATGGACTCTGCTTATGAAAACATCTCAACATCAAAACAATATTGCCTGTCTGCTTGTTTTTTTTTTTTTTTAAACCAACTTCACATATGTAAGGAACGCAGAAAATACATAAAGCAATCAAAAGAGGAAGTGAAGAAAGAAGAAAGAAAAAGAAAGAAAGAAAAAGAAGAGCAATGAAAACAAAGGCCCACTGGGACTTCCCTGGTGGTCCAGTGGTTAAGATTTTGCCTCCCAGTGCAGGGTTGTGTGTTCGATCTCTGATCAGGGAGCTAAGATGCCACATGCCTCATGGCCAAAAAGACCAAAACATAAAACAGAAGCAATATAGTAACAAATTCAATATAGACTTTAAAAATGGCCCACATGAAAATTGGGAACTCATGTACACCTGAGATGGAAAAAAATAAAAAATTAAAAAATAAAAAAAAAAAAGAAAGGTCCTCATAAATGTGATCACACTAGATGCAAACCCAAGGAAACTGCCTCACCTCCTGTTAAGTCCATTATCTTTTCCATCCCCTGTCGCAATGGATGAAGACACAATATATTTTATAATAGAGAGGTGATAACTGTGACCTTTAGTCATATTGATTCACAAATTAAGAAGTGTTTTGCATTGTTGAAAATTGCCATTCCAACATTTATTACAGAAATGATAGGAGCTCAAGCTATAACTGAGGTGAAAACTGTCAAACACTTGTGAGATTAAATAGTCAGTATCTTAAGACAATATTCACTTCACATTCTTAACCTCTAGAAAGATATCAAGGCTTTTGTTCTTTCCTCCTACTCTCTCCTCTTGACCTCTGCATAATGGTCAAGGGCATAGAGTTGGGCCAGAGGCATAAAGAATCAATGAAATAAAAGATAAAACTCTCCCTGCATGCTCAGTCACTTCAGTTCAGTCCAATTCTTTGTGACCCCATGGACTGTAGCCCCCCAGGCTCCTCTGTCCATGGAATTCTCCAGGCAAGAATACTGGAATGGGTTGCCATTTCCTTCTCCAAAACTCTGCTTGCCCTTCCCTTATCTTTTGGAGATTTCTTCCCAGTCTGAATTTCTTTGCCTGCCCTTCTCTTCACCTTCGGCCTTGGTAATCCAGGCACACAGTTATTTCTGCACTTGGGAAGAGGTGTCATTTTTCTTGTTTTTCCTAGTTTGAGGAAGAAGATTATGAGAAAATTGTATGCCGTGAAATCAAAGAGTAATAGACTTTTAAGACTGAAGGCATGGTAAATGCTATAGAGAAGCTCAAAAGTCCAGAATAGGATCATAGGATTTCACTATAAGGATGTAACAGGCAATTAGGAGGTCACCAGTGATCTTTAAAAGATGAGCATTAGTAGTGGACGTATCATAAGATTAATTGCAATGAACTGAATAAAGTGAAAGAGAATAATAGTAGATTTGCTCTTTATTTTTAGGAAGATTTAAATTAAATATAACTTTCATTGTAGAGACTTTTGTGTGATCAAACTCCTATCAATTAAAATACCTATTTCAGTTATCCATTCTTATATACAACTTAGTGCTTTAAAAAGTTACTATTATCTCCTATAGCAGAGTTAGTTCACTGGGATCCACAGCAGTCTCTGTTTAGAGGCCTCACAGGATTTCCCTGGTGGTGCAGTGGATAGGAGTCTGCCTGCCAATGCAGGGGGTGCGGGTTCGATTCCTGGTCGGGGAGGATTCCACATGCTAGGCACGGTGGCTAGGCCCATGCCCTAAACTACCAAAAGCCCATGCACCTAGAACCCGTGCTCTGAAACAGAAGAGGCCACAGCAATGAGAAGCCCATAAAGTCGCCCCCATTTGTGGAAACAAGAGAAAGCCCCCACCAAGCAATGAACACCTAGTGCAGCCAAATGAGAAAAATTAATTAATTTAAAAAAATTTTTTTAAAGAGAGAACTCTCATAACTTACAGCCAGATATCAGCTGAGGCTGCATTTCTTTGAAGACCTAACTTTGCTGGACATCCAAGATGGATCATTCCCAATAATGCCAATTGGTGTTGACTTCTGGCCATAGACTTGGCTGACATGGACCAGATCTGTATTCAGGACTTCACTTCATAGCTAACAGTATGGGGATCTCTACAGAGTCCTCCTAAGAGGGAGTGTAACAAAATATCTGGATGGAATTTCAATACTTTTTGTGGTCTGTTCTCAAAAAACATGCAATATCACTTTTGCAACATGTTCTTGATCAGAGTGAGACCAAGATCAGACAGGAAAACACTGGATAAACTTTGAATCTAAACTCTATCATTAGCAACTACCCTCTGCTTCTAAGTTGGTTTTCAGATAATACTATTTTGAAGGACATAAAACATTTAGGTTATAATCATTATATGTGATTTAATAAGAATTCTTTTTTTTTTTTCTTCCTTTGTATTCAGTCAAGATCCTCTGGAGAAGCAATAGGCTACCCACTCCAGTATTCTTGGGCTTCCCTGGTGACTCAGACAGTGAAAGAATCTGTCTGCAATGCGGGAGACCTGGGTTCTACCCCCTAGTTTGGGAAAATCCCTTGGAGGAGGACATGGCAACCCACTCCAGTATTCTTGCCTGAAGAATCCCCATGGACAGTAGCCATCAGGCTCCTCTGTCCTTGGGGTCTCAAAAAGTCACACACAATTGAGTGACTAAGCACACCACAACACATACAGTCAAGATACAAAGAGATGACTTGTTGGAAAAGACCCTGATGCTGAGAAAGATTGAGGGCAGGAGAAGGGGGCAACAGAGTATTAGGTGGTAGGGTGGCATCACTGACTCAACGCACATAAGCTTGAGCAAATTTAAGGAAATAAGGAAGGAAAGGAAAGCCTGGCATGCTGCAGTCCATGGGGTTGCAAAGAGTTGGGCATGACAGAGCAACTGAACTACAACAACAATAATATATTCTGCAGAGTGGGAGGGGTAAGATACAGGAAGTCAAGAACCTTCTCCCATTTATACACTTGAGTTCTATTCTCAAGCCTGACCTATCATTAATGATACAATCATGTTCAAGGAAGTTATCAGAAGCCATCAAAAGGAGTGTTGAATTCAATGCCTTTGGCTGGAGAAGAAACAAAACAAACATGAAACAAAGAAGGAATGAGATAGCCTTGTCCATTTCAAGAGGTGGTAGACTAATATTAAAATAAACAAAATAGCTAGTGCATAAATTAAGGCTAACTGTGTGTTGCAATGTAGTGTTAAAAGGAGTGCTTTGTAGCACTCTTTAGCAATTTGGCTTATAGAACATTCTAGTGTATTAAGCACAATATTGAGCTCTTGTTTCGAATACAGAAATTGCTGAGAAAGAGCATGATGGATTTTTTTACACATGCACTCAAGTGCCCAGATTTGCTGAAGCACTGTGCTCCCAGTCAATAGTACCCTTGTAGCTTGTTTGTTTAATTGATTGCAATGCTATGTCAACCTTCACGACCAAAGTGTCAAATATTTGCAGACTGGAACACATAGTGTTTGGCACTACTTGGTCCTCCCCTCAGTGCTGCTGCAGATGCTGCTGTTTACATACTATATTCAGCCAAACAGAAACCCAAATTTACTTAATTAAAGAGAGTTATGTCCATAGACGGTGTCAAGTCCATCAACGTTGCTGACAATTCTGATTTCAAAGAAAACAAGCACTAGAGTTTCCAACTCAGTTACATTGCCAAGTAATTGTTTTTGATTAATTAGTTTCCATATTAAAAGATTCAATGAAAGGAAGATGTTTAGAAGAAACAAATATTTGTTCTCTGGATTTGATGATCTCTTTTTAGTACCTCAGTAGCACTTCTAGATATTCATCCGCATTTTGCTCCATTTGAACAGAAATATGAAATGGAAAACTGCTGTAGATATGTTGTTGATTTTGCAGCTTTTGTCTGAGAACATCACAAGGGTCCTCATGCTTAACAATTTTCACATTGGCTTGAACAAGGACAATAACATTTTAGTATTTGCAGTAAATGTCTTGACAGGTGGGATTTTTCAGAGGGCCTCCTGATAAAGTGAGCCTAGTGTTCTTGCCTGGAGAATCCCAGGGATAGAGGAGCCTGGTGGGCTGCCATCTCTGGGGTCACACAGAGTCAGACACAAATGAAGTGACTTAGCAGCGGCAGCAGCAGTCAGACAAAGGAGCTAGAACACAGCCCAGAATGCAGCCAGACCGGAGGGCATACAGATATTAACTAGGGTTCTGCGTTTTCCCTGTTTCTCCTGCTCTCCACATTGTTAGCACAGAGCCACAGATATGAAGTGGACCTTCCCTAGAGGGTAAGATGGAGTGGAGATTGAGGAGCTGGAAGGAAAATGGCCGATACAACTTTCATAGTGAATTGTCAGGACTTGTGGAGGAGAAAAACAAAATTTTGCACTGAAGCTGCCGCAATCCCATTTTAGTTGAAGAACTGTGTTCAAGTAAGTGAATTAATTTTCCCCAAACCACTGAGACTTGTGAAATCCAGCTGCATCAGACTTCAAAGTTCATAACTTTTCCATTCTTCCGTGCTAAAAATTTCACTTGCATAGAACTAGTAATTATTCGTTAATATAAAGTATCTACTAAAAATAACACCGTCATATAGTTGATGAAGAACTTTCTTTCTGTTGGTATAGTTTCATCTGCTTTGTGAAAGTGACCAATAGCTGAATACATTATAAGCTTGGAGGAGAGAAAGAATTGTCTTGATTTACTATATCTAAAATTCATGCGCCCAGTTCAACGTGGATAGTGCTTTATAAACACATTTGGTCTAAGAACTGTGTACAGTGAATAATGTGATTACAATATTAAATGCCATTTTCAATCACATTATGTATGCTAGATTCTGTGTTAAGAGTTTAAGCAAACCATCTCTTTTACTTTTGATATGCAATAGTGTCATTTGTTGTTGTTGTTGTACAGATACAGAAATAAGTTCAGAATTTCATTAAAAGTAATGGAGGCTGCTATTAGATACAGGTTTTGACATGCTCTAACCCAGAGGTCAGCAAACTGTGACCGATAAGCCAAACCTAACCTTCTGCCTGTGAGACAAAAATGACTTTTACAGTTCTTAATAGTTGGAAAAATCAAAAGAAAACTCATCTTTTGTGACTCATGAAAATTATATCAAAATTCAACTTCAGCATCCATAAATAAAGCTTCATTGCGACACAAAAAAACCAGTGGAGGCTGGATTCAAAGTTGTGTCTAACTTACTCCCAAACCTACACGCACACTCTTAGCCACTACCCTGTACATCCTTCCCCATCTTTGCTCTGTGAAGGTTAGAGGAGAGGATGCTGTCATCAGGATACGATGGAATTTCATCTCTGAAGATCACAGTCCTGCCAGCTCTGATTCTCATGATATTATGAGGGAGCTCTAACAGTTTGAGTGATGTTTCACTCTGATACAACAAGACGTCCATGGGTGGGAGAAGAGACTATGGTATTGCTGGGATTACCTAAGCGCTCCGGAGCCACAAATCCATGACGTTTGGGGATAGAGTCGATCACTAACCCTGGTGTTCTGAGTACTAAGCAATTCAAATTTGGGAATCTACTGAAAGTGTCAGCTTAAGTCCTGATCATCCCACAGGTAGGCCACTGATTTATCATAGAGAGACTGGTAGTACTGGGGAGAATGATAGGATCCCTTGCCAGCATACGGGATATTCTGTCACATTGAAGCTGTTCTCTTCTAGTTTAAAAACTAAAACTCCCTAACTGACTTGGGCATGAACTATGGTGAAGTGAGAAATGTACTAAGTGGTTCAAGAAAACAAAAGTCTGGATCGTAAACCAATTTCTTCTCGTCTTTGCAATTTTATCTTTCTAGGGCTAAACTCTCTATCCGTAATTCAATAAGCCAGATCATTTTAAAGTTTTTTCAGTTCCAAAATCTTCAGTTGAAAAATAAAATTATGATACATGGGAAAAAAAAATCTGCAATCTAGTAATGATGATATGAGCTCGAACTTACTGCATCATTTTAGAGAAGAAAAGAGCCAGCCCACCCTTCTCCTAGTCCTCTGACTAGGGAGTATGGTCTGACCAACAGACTCTGCCCTGGAATTTGAACCTCTGGAAAGACACAGCTTCCTATCCAGGGAGCTGAGGGAGACTTCTCAAGTAATTCTCCAATTTTGAAATCACACAATACAACACAGGGTCTGTAACTGTGATAATCACTCCTCTGTATCTTCAGAGATCCTGTGGTAGGATCCATGGTAGGCTTTCCTTATGAAATTAGAATATTTCCACTCACCATCAAAGCACATTGAAGATACATTTCTGAAGCCTGTACTTAAGAGGTCCTGACCAGTTTGGGCACATGTGAATGATAACCTATCAATCTATTCCCTTGGAGGAGATGGTGCTGAACTTGGATCGATATTGTTAATAATGTAATCTTGTTAAAATGCTCTTCATAGACTGCAACATGCAAACCCAAAGTTGAAAGTGACACCAAGCCCAAATATTCTTTCTTAGTGCCCCCCATCTCTCTCTCTTCCTGTGAAACACACACACACACACACACACTTCCCTTTGCAATTGGCAAGCATTCAGGACTCAGCACTCAATGACAACAACCACATGAAATGTCCTATCTATTAGAATTTTCTATAGAGCTTTAAATAACTCCAGTGATAGTCAGTTTCTTTTCTTCTTGCTTTTTTTGATGGCAGCTAAAAAAGCTGCCCTTAGCCTGAACCAATTTATCAGTTTCAAAGGAAAGGATAATAAAACTATCATTTCCAGCCATAGCACCAAGGGTGCTGCTGATACCTTGATATTAAAGCTTATTAAAAGTAGAGCTGTCTCTTAGTTTTTGATATCAAAATTGCTTCCAAGTCTTGTTAAGACTCTGCATTATTCTGGATGGAAGGGAAAGGGGAAAAAAACGAAAGTGACCCCAATGAGGTGTTGAAGTGACTGAGCTATTAAACACCTAGCTATAGGGCTGATTTTGTGGGGTTCTTCAATTTATCACTGATACAACCTGCCAGGAGAAAATTAATTTAAAACTTACTTCTCTCCTAGACCTGCTCAAGATACTCAAAAATGTGAGAAAGGTTTGCAGAAAGAGAGTCAAAATAATTGTTGACTCCCTGGAGATTTTTCTCGTTTCTACCTTTCCAATAACTTCCAATAACTTGCACTTTCTGACATTTTATCAACAGGATTTCTAAATGAGGGCAGCAAGTACATTTATTATTTATTCCTAATGTGGAATTATCCACAGGGAACAGTTTTAACCTAGGCAGAGAAGAGTCAGAGTAAATAATTTTTCCCATCAGTTGACTAAGGTTGAAGAGTTTGGTTTTACTAATGGGAGGTGGCTGTGTGCTTTGGAGACAAGTAGACCTTTTGTTCAAATTCTGGCTCTTCTACTCATTAGCTGTGTGCTGCTGCTGCTGCTAAGTCGCTTCAGTCGTGTCTGACTCTGTGTGACCCCATAGACGGCAGCCCATCAGGCTCTGCCGTCCCTGTAAGCTTGTGCAAATTATCCAGCACCATTGAGCTTTCTCTTTCATCGATATAATGGAAATATGATGGACCTAGAGATTATCACACTAAATGAAATAGATCCAACAAAGACAAATATCACGTGATATCACTCATATGTAGTATCTAATGTTAAGAACTGATACACGTGAACTCATTTACAAAACAAAAACAAACTTACAGATATCAAAAACAAACTTATGATTACCAAAAGGTTTCCATGGTGGGGAGGGATAAATCAGGAGCTTGCCATTAACATATAGACACTACTATACATAAGATAGATAGACAATAAGGACCTACTGTATAGCACACGAAACTCTGCTTAATATTCTGTGATATCCCACGTGAGGAAAGAATGAAAAAAATATATATATGTATGTATAAATGAATCGCTATGCTGTACACCTGAAACTAACACAACACTGTAAATCAACTATATTTCAATAAAATTTGACAAAATAAAATGGAAATGTTAATACTCACAAATAGGACTGTAGAAAGAATGTTCAAACATTTGCCTTAAGAATCCCTTTTATTGATATTATTATTATTTTAAAATCATATTCTGTCTACTTGATGATGATCTTTACTATTTTAAGGTTGGGCATAACTTATAAAGACTTTTGAATTATGTTTAAGATAGATACTTTTGGGTACTCACGGCATTTGTTTAAAATGCTTGTGCAACAGCTAAGAAAGTGTGCCAATCCCCTTCCCTACTCTACTGCATTGGTTGGATCTGTTCTTCTGTGGCAGAATAAACTTTGATTCCCTACCCTGAATGTTATATTTTCACCCTTCAACTGCCCACATTCTGGCTGCACAACATAGGCTGATGTCAGCCTGAGAAAAAAACTGTCAGATCAATGCTGAACAATAAAGATGCTAACCTCGGAGTTTCTAGATTTAAGAGCTACAGATTAAGGCATGCAGAGAAAGAAAAGCTTCAGATGTTATAGCAAATCACTTCCTTCTCTGTCCCTTCCAACAGCCCCCTGGACATTAAGAAGAATTCTTCCAGCAAAGAAAGAGAGAGCTAAACCAGAGGGATTTGAAACTCTTACCAAAAAATCTGTCTTTGTGCTCTCCAAGCTTCTCCAACAGGGGCTAAGCAGGGAGATGAAGATGGAGTGTTGACGAAAGCGTTTGTTGACCTTTCCTCTAAAGTTGGGGCAAATGAGAAAAGAGAAAAACTCGGCTACAATGATCAGTTCTAGAAATCTAATAAATAGCCATAACAGATATGAGAGGCAAAGGACTCCCACTCAGAACTGTGAGTTACCTGCAGCACCCAAGTAGCACAGGGTAGCATTCAGAATTTTCTGTGAACTCAGAGGGAAGTGCAGATGACTGCTAGGAGGGACGGGAAGGGAAGAGAAGAGGCAGAGATGGAGATAGAGAGGTGGTGGCAGGGGCAAGGAGCAGTTTAGTGTTTTCTTATAGGGATAAAGGGATATGCTTCTGGATCATGTGACATGCACATTCCTCCCTGGGGATTATAAGCATCCTGTCTCCCTGGCTCCATCTTGGAATATTGTTAGCCTCAGGTAACTGTCCAGTTACCATTCAAGGATACCCATACACTACTGGACCAACTACCAGGTACAGTGAGATTTATCTTGAGTAGAAATCTTGGAAACAAGCAGCAGAAAATTTTTTTCAATGTAATGACTGGCTACTTTCTGAAATACATGGCTCTAGTAGTTTAAGCCTTCCCACATCCCCCTCTACTTACAAGTCCTAAAACCATCAAAGAGGAAGCAGACAGAGAAAAAAATATGTATCACGAGAGAGGCACTAAGTTAAGATTATTTAAAAAACACAAATCACAGGACTTGAATTCAAAAGAAAGTGTAGCTAGAAATTACCACGGAATAATCATAATAAATATAACTGCAAACACAGCCGTGAGTACAAGAGCAAAAAGTGATACGGTGATACTACGTTTTGTTATGTGCCAGACACTCCTCTGAGTCCTTTATACAGATTAACATGTATCATTCACAACTGCCTTACAACTTAGTTTATCAGTTAGGGTTGCCCTGGTAGCTTAGATGGCAAAGAATCTGCCTGCAATGCAGGAGACCCAAGTTCGATCTCTGGGTCCAGAAGATTCCCTTGGAGAAGAGAATGGCAACCCGCCCCAGTATTCTCGCCTGGAGAATTCTGTGGACAGAGGAGCCTGGTGGGCTACAGTCCAGCCCATGGGGTTTATCTTGAGTGGAAATCTTAAGTGACTAACACTATAACTTACTCTTGTTATCTTCATTTTGCTAATGGGGAAACAGAGGCGTTAATGGAACTTGGATAGAGCGACACAGATACAAGTGTCAGAGTACAAAGTCTGAGCCTCAGTCGACGTCCCTAAACCCTATGCAACTGCTTTACGTGTTAAGATATATTATCGCACTGCCACCAATTCTGTGACTTCCACACTTATATGTACTTGCCCAGAATTATCCCCATGATGACACTGACAAAATCCACATTTAGGTCCCTGCCAGAAGTTGAGACTCAAAACGATATGAGGAAAATAATAATTAAAAGACCTTTCTAAATGGAGACTAGTCGAAAGCAACGTATGTGTAAATGTTGGTGATGGTAACTTCTCCTAGGTCCCATTTTCTCATTTGATTCTTAGAGCTGGATAATAAATGCTTTGCTATAGTGAAGTGTTTCTATCAAGCTTTCTAAGTTAAAATTTTTGTTTCCTGCCGTGTGAGCCTTTGGGAAGACAGTTATTGACAGGTAAGCTTGTCCGGTTATTATTTCTAGAGAAAAACGTTAGAAGGTTATAGAAACACATATACACCACAATTCAGTCACTCAGTTGTGTCTGACTCTTTGCGACCCCATGAACCGCAGCACGCCAGGCCTCCCTGTCCATCACCAACTCCCGGAGTCCACCCAAACCATGTCCATTGCATCGGTGATGCCATCCAACCATCTCATCCTCTGTCATGCCCTTCTCCTCCTGCCCTCAATCTTTCCCAGCATCAGAGTCTTTTCCAATGAGTCAGCTCTCCACACCAGGTGGCCAAAGTATTGGAGTTTCAGCTTCAACATCAGTCCTTTCAATGAACACCCAGGACTAATCTCCTTTAGGATGGACTGGTTGGATCTCCTTGCAGTCGAAGAGACTCTCAAGAGTCTTCTCCAACACCACAGTTCAAAAGCATCAATTCTTCTGCACTCAACTTTTTTATAGTCCAACTCTCACATCCATACATGACTACTGGAAAAACCATAGCTTTGACTAGACGGACCTTTGTTGGCAAAATAATGTCTCTGTTTTTTTAATATGCTGTCTAGTTTCTCTCTTTCCTAATCATGCCTTATTTAAAAATATATTTCAAAATTCTTTCCAGACTCCTGTCCTGGAAAAAAGTGTTTACCTCCCCCCCC
>SJYA01011991.1:0-12148 GCA_006410615.1 Neotragus moschatus
TCTAGTTACCGCGCAGGGGCTTCTCATTGCAGTGGCTTCTCTTGTTGGGTTCTAGCCCCAAAGCTTCAGTAGTTTTGGCACGTGGGCTTAGCTTAGTTGCCCCAAGGCATGTGGGATCTTCCCGGACCAGGGACTGAACCAGAGTCCCCTGCATTGCAAGGCGGATTCTTAACCACTGTACCACCAGGGGAGCCCAAGAGTTTTCTTTTAAAAACGTTTTTATTGTTTTGTACATTATCCATATTTGTATGTCTATAAATATAGTGCATTTACTGCAGAAAAAACAAGTCAGAAAAAACCATTTTTTTTTTAAAAACAACAACGTGATGGGACTATGAACCTAAGGCAGGTTGCTTTTTGAGCTGGAATATTCTTGAAACCTGAACTCTTTTCCTCTGGCAGCAGACCTCATTTCGGTGTTCCCATCCCCATTCTCTGTCTCCTTGGCATTTTCTTTGAAGAAAGGAGCCCATGAGGAAACCAAGTGCCAGCATCTTATCTTGTTTCCGATACAAGTCCTGCTTAGGGTAGGGCTGCAGCATGCCCTGTTGGGCTCAGATGTGTGTTCCCGACTTCTAGAGAGTGAAACCAGGGTGTCCCAGGAGACCACCCCTGAGCCTGACCTGCTACGGATGTGCCTAGTTTGATCCTTGCCAGCGCTGCCCACTACATGGCATCTAGGGCTTATAAGAGGGCTTCCCTGGTGGCTCAGATGGTAAAGAATCTGCACAAAGCAGNAAAACAACAACGTGATGGGACTATGAACCTAAGGCAGGTTGCTTTTTGAGCTGGAATATTCTTGAAACCTGAACTCTTTTCCTCTGGCAGCAGACCTCATTTCGGTGTTCCCATCCCCATTCTCTGTCTCCTTGGCATTTTCTTTGAAGAAAGGAGCCCATGAGGAAACCAAGTGCCAGCATCTTATCTTGTTTCCGATACAAGTCCTGCTTAGGGTAGGGCTGCAGCATGCCCTGTTGGGCTCAGATGTGTGTTCCCGACTTCTAGAGAGTGAAACCAGGGTGTCCCAGGAGACCACCCCTGAGCCTGACCTGCTACGGATGTGCCTAGTTTGATCCTTGCCAGCGCTGCCCACTACATGGCATCTAGGGCTTATAAGAGGGCTTCCCTGGTGGCTCAGATGGTAAAGAATCTGCACAAAGCAGGAGACCCAGGTTCGACTCCTGGGTCAGGAAGATCCCCTGGAGGAGGGCATGGCAACCCACTCCAGTATTCTTGCCTGGAGAATCCCATGGACAGAGGAACCTGGCGTGCTACAGTCCAAGGAGTTGTGTAGAGTCAGTCACGACCGAGAAACTAACACAGCAATAGGCTTACAGGAAGGAAGCAGGTTGTCTGGGAGTCTGGGGGTACCCAAACCATCCCAGACACTAGGACTCACTCCCATGGAGCCACCCTACGTCATAAGCCATGGAAGCAAGAGCATTCTCCACGCACTGGTCACGTCCTTTCTTGCAGTGCTATTAAGGAGAGGTCCCAAAACAGAGCACACGCCAGCCCTTGCAAACTGTAACTCTATGAGCTGTACTGACATGGCTGACCCAGAGAGTGATAAGGGTCTGGCAGAGGTGGGTTGGAGGACTGGATTTACCAGCCTTTCAGCATGACCTACAACAGGCCGCAGCTTTACTTTTCCTGGGCCACGCTGTCCCTCTGCAATGCGGGACAATTCCTTGGCCTTCCATGTTCCATTCTCTGGGACACTGTGGGTCCCACAGTAACGAGAGTTGAAGGCTGCAATGGAGGGAACATGCCACACAAGGAGATTTCCTTTCCATAAGCTTGAATGAGCATGAGTTGTTCTAGGATAGATGGTATTTCTTCCCTTCCTTAGCCTCCTGTATCTTGCTGGCATTTCCCCCCAGCCCCCAGCTAGGGGCAGCATCACTGACTCCTCAGGACCCCCACCCCCCACTGCAGCTCCCCAACTGTCAGCATTCACTTCTGCAGAAAACATAGGTGACAAGCTGCTCGCTGAGAGTCCCACCATCAGCTAAGTCAGGCAGGAAAGCAAGTTCTTCTGAAAGAGAAACAGATTGGTACATGGGAAATTAAATATTCCTTAGAGGAGAACAGGAAACTTAAAATTCTAGCCACGGATTTCCGAGAAAGGCTCACCCGAGAGGTGACATACTTCCCCTCTTTTTTTGGATTTCCTTCCCATTTAAGTCACCATGGCTTCCCTGGTAGCTCAAACAGTAAAGAATCTGCCTGCAAAGCAGGAGACCTGGGTTTGATCTCTGGGTCGGGAAGATCCCCAGGAGGAGGGAATGGTTACCCATTCCAGCATCCTTGCCTGGAGAATTCCATGCACAGAGGAGCCTGGCTAGCTACAGTCCATGGGGTCACAAATAGTTGGACATGACTGAGCAACTAACACTTCACTTAGACCACCACAGAGCACTGAGTATACAGTTGGTTCTTATCAGTTATGTTTCATGCATAGTATCAATAGTATGCATAGTATCAATAGTGTATATATGTCAACCCTAGTCTCCCAGTTCATCCCACTCCCTTTCCCTCCAGCCTAGTATCTGGATGCCCCCCATGTGGGGGAAACTGAGGCACCACAGGGTGAGCAGTTGTGAGCCTGACATTCTGAACAGGGCTCCAAATGTGCTCTTTTTTGCCTGCCTTGCAGGCACACGCTCATGCATGCGCGCGCACGCACACACACACACACACACACACACACTCTCTGAGTTTTACAGCTCTCTAAAATTTATGAGGAAGTCGAGTACCCGGAGATCTCTTAATTAAGCAGCCTTCCCCTAGGAGAAAGGAAATGGGCTTCCATATTCTCAGCTCCAACATCAGATCGCATGATTTACTACCCAAGGCCTGCGTTTCTCCCCAGATCAGCTCCTCTATAGCACAAACATCTATCACTTTGAAGGCGGTTCAAACGCCACTTTCCCCTTCTCCTCCCCCTTTTGCAGTGCCCTCTGGGCCTTAGCACTTCCTCTGATCTGCCCCCTTGCCCCAAAGGTTCAGGATCAGGCTGCAGTGCTGAACAGACACCCTACTGTAGCCGCCCAGGAGAGAGGGGAAGCCTGAGCCCAGGGCTGGCACCAAGGGTCTGCCCTCATCCATGGAGGAATGGGGATGTGGGAGGGGTGGGCTTGTGCCTAGTCCTTCCTCACAGCCCCCCGATGGCTGCCGATGGCTGCCATGAAGATATATGGGTTTAATCAGGCCCCTGACAGGTAAAGACCTTAACAACCAGGACAGTTTGTTCTCCTAAACTTTGAGTATCTAAGCCCAATGTTTACTTTGGAATTGAATGAATAACATTGTTCTGGGAAAGGAAATTAAAAAAAGCAGGCTTGTAATTTACAGTAGAGAAGAGAGAGATCTGGAGGTCTTGTCACCCCCTTGCCCCCTCACCCCCCACCACCAGGCCTAGACCCCACCTCCCGCAAACCGGCACTCTGTGTTTTTTGCTGTTTTAAACTTCTAAACACACCACAACCAACGAGCTCATCTTCTCAGCACTGCCAGGAAAGGTCTCAACATTGCCAGGCTCCCTAGAGCTGCCAAGAGAACGCATTGCTTCAAGGCAAAGTTTTTTTTTCCCCCTCCTGTTAAAAATCAAAACCAAATGCCACTGCAATTCCAGATTCTGTGAGATCCATTCAAAATGTGGAGTGAAGGGGGATGGACCAGGGTGGACCAGAGGTTCACCTACCCCCCGCACCCTAGATCAGGAGAGAGTGACCTACTGATAAAGAAATAAGATGGGGAAGATGACCAAAAAGCCAAATCTAGCCAAGGGCACCCTTCTTCTGGGGTCGAGGAATCTCTTCACTGGGGAAAGTCGATTCAAACTTTTAAATTTAAATTTTAAATTTAAATAAATTATTTTTAAATTCTTGGTGTGAGAGTAAGGGAGATCTCCTTGGTATCTAGCATCTAGAAAACTTCCAGGGCCTTTCTTTGAAAGGTGTGGGCACCTCTTCCCGGTGCTAAGGCTTGGGATGGTGGTTAGACGCAGTGGACATCGAAAGCAGCCAGGGGGCGCTCGAGACCAGCCTGTTTCCTTCAAACAACCAGTTCATTTCCAAGCGAAGCCCTGCTCTGATAGAGACCAGCTCAAAAGCCCTGAGATTTCCCCCTCTCTGTGGAGTTGCCCGCGAAAGTAAGACAGGAGGAAGGGGTCTGGGCACACAGGCTGCTGATCTGGGGAAGGGGGGCCCTCCAGCTCCTGGCCTGGCCTTGGACAGGGCCATCTCCCTCTCCTGTCCACCTCCAGACACCAGGGCCTCGCCAGGCTGCCCGCCTGCCCTGCCCAGCTCGGATGCCTAGGCTTAGCTAATTGATGGGGGGAGACTACTTTGAACATTTCAAGGCCTGGTCAGGGGCCAAGTCTCATTACTTAGCTTCAAAGTCAGAAACTCCATAAAAAGTTCATTGGTGGGGCTGATTGTCCAACATTGTCCCAACGGAACTGAACCCACCAGGGCACCCTGGGCCTCCTGTTTTAATGTGGGGTGAGAACACGTGTGTGGTACTGGTGGGGGGGCTGGCGGGGGAGCAGGGACCCCAACCCGAACTACATTTCCTTTTCTCTTTTCAAACACCAATTATGAAAGAAGTATAACCACATTACACAAAATTTGGAAAACAGAGAAGAGAAAAAGAAAATATTTCAGAAGCCCACACCTTAATACAACAATAATATTTCTCTCTGGGCATTTTTCTTATGTACAATTTTATATACTACCCATCAGCACAAGCGTACATAAATGGCCTGTTTTTGCCTTTTTTTTTCTTTCCTCTAAGCAGTAAATCTTAAGCATTTCCTCACTTCTTGAAAACCAGTATTTTAAGTGGCTGTGTGATGTTCTGTTCTGGTAATGTGGAATAATGGTTACATATTTAGGTTGTTTATAGTTTTACTTTTATTTCTGCATGATTTGTTCTTGAGTTTATTTGTTTAAAAAGTAACATTTTTCTGATTAGGAAAGTTGCAGAAATTAATATTTTTTTTAATGTGGAAAACTTGGGAAAGTATAATGAAGTTAATAAAAATTCCCTGTAATTGTTCTGCCCAGAGAGCATCACTGTTAACCTTTGGGTGTATTTCTTTCATATAGGTATAAATGAGAAACAGGGTCATGCTGTACAGAAGTTTTGTAAGTCCCTAGGGCCGGGAAAATAGAATTGGCAGAGGAAATATTATTTCCAGGAGAGATTCAATGTGTGATATGTGCGAATTTTAAACTGGACGATGTTTTCATTCGGAACGCTCAAGCTGGGACAGACCTGTGTACCGTGAGGCCTAGAGGACTCCCTCGAGGGAGGGCGGCCTGCGGTGGGGCTGTGTCCAGCTCCGGGGGGCCTTGCCCGGGGCTGGGGTCGACGGCAAGGCCAAGGCAGGCGTGAGCAAACGCACTTCCCTCGTTTCTTCTGACAAGCGCCGCTGAGCCTCTGATTTATGGGCACACTTCACGGGACACTAGTAAACGTCCCATAGTATATCTTGTAAGAGTAATGAAGTCTCGGTAACCCCAGCCCTCCCCACAGCCTCGGCTCATAAATTTCGTCCTGCGAGAGGGCTGAGCCTGCCGGGCGCTGGGCGAGGGAGTGGTCGGCAGTGGGTCAGCAGAGGGGGCCCCGGGTCTGCTGCCCCCTCGCCCCCATCTTTGTCAGGAGGAGGTGGAGGGTCTTGCTGGGCCCCCACCCCAGCCCCTGCTAGGCTGCAGGCTCATCTAGCTCAACTCTGAGCTCTCCAAAGGCCGGAGAGAGATGAAAAGTTGAGTCAGGGTGCTGGAAAAGGAGGGGGAGAAACCCCAAGCCATAATTGTGCCTTTCCTTCTGCAGCTCAGATTACTGGCCAGGGGGCTGAGGGGCGGAGGGCGGGTTCTTTTTTGACTACTGTTTCCCTTGAGTTTGAAGATGAACCGTGCATGAGATGAAAGGAGGTGGAGGGGCCATGGAGGTGGGCTGAGTTGGGGGAGTGGGGTTGTATGGGGACCACCACCACAGACCGGGAGTCAGAAGCCAGGCTTTCCCTGGGCTCCAAAAGTGCAATGGGGGTGGGGAGGGGCTGGGGTCCTTACATTCCACCCCCAACCGTGAGGACACGGACACTTCAAAGGGCCAGGGAATCTGTTTGTTGCTCCACCGAACAGCTCCCCCTACTGAGCCCACCTCTCGTGTGTTTGGGTTGTCTCTTGCATTTGTTTGGCTGCTTTCTCCAGGTATCGAGGGCACAAAGATGAGTGAGATGCAACCCTTGTCAAAGTCACCGAAGTACAAGCTAATCCTTTGTGCCTGTCGTGCGCCAAGCACTGCTTTAAGTGCTTTGCAAGGATTGATTCATTGACTCCTCGCAACGCCCAAAGAAGTAGGCATTTTATTGCCATCCTTTCAGTGTTACCCAGACCCTGAGAGATGAAGCAGTCCACCGAAGATGTCCTGAGCTGCTCTCGGGGACCCTGGAGTCTTATGAACCCGGACTAGGCAGGCCCCTCAGACTTGACTGCCAAAAGGCAGGTTAAGCTATAGACTAGGAAACTGAAGCTCAGAGAGAAGTAACTTGCCCAAGGCCACACAGGGAGGTAGCAAGGTTGGGCATTAGAGCCCAGGGGCCAGACCCCAAGGCTCTACTGCCCAGCTGCCTGTAAGCCCATCTGGATACCCCTCACCCATAGTCTAAGAAGACAGTGAAGTAAGAACAATTTTTTGGTGTCTGGGAACTTCTTGTTTGTGATGAACTGCACTAGGTTTCCCACCTTGAAGACCTAGAAGGAAGCGTAAAGAGGGTGGTTTAAGGAAAGGATAAGAACTCCCAACCAGCAAGCTGGGAAACATTCTTGAAACAGCGGGGTGGGGAATGAGTTTTGCAAGTGAAAGAGTCAGATTGTAGCAACTAGAAATTTCCCACATCTATCATAGGGAGTTTACCGGTTTGCTCACCCAGACTCACAGCCCTGCCCTGTGTGACCCTCTGGGGCCAGCAGGCACTCTGGTGCACCCGTGATCACTGAACTGAGAGCTGGTGTCAGAGCCTGAACTGCTTTGCCTGTAGGACACTTGCTTCCAGGATTATTCTGGGGCCCCAGTAGAATTCTCAACCCTAAAAGCTGTTGCAAGAGCCTGAGACAGACCTCGATGACTCAGAAGTGAACTCAGAAGCAAAATCTGATTTTGAAAAGAAAATGCCTGGCCTGAATCGACAGTGGCTGCTTTCCAAGTTGGCGAGTGTGGGGGTGCTGGGGCTCTGTTTCCTATTAGGATCGTCCTGTGCTTTCACGCTGGAGAAGGGCATGGCAACCCACTCCAGTATTCTTGCCTGGAGATTCCTTTGGACAGAGGAGCCTGGTGGGTTACAGTCCATAGCATCGCAGAGTTGGACGCGACTGAAGTGACTTAGCAGCATGCACGTGCTCTCACACAGGGAAAACCTGGCTCACTGCAGGCTGGTCCCCCAGCAGCGCCAGATGAGGGCCCTCTGTTGGGAGCTGGGGACCTCCGTATCACCACCAGCGGTGGCATGCCCCAGCTCTGCGATTCAGATGCAAGATGAGGGTGCAGCTCACGAGGGGAGGGTGGGTATTTAAGACCTGAGGCCACCTATCCTCACTGCAACCCTGGACAAGCACACGGACTTAAGGCCATTTAAAGATCAAGAGCCCATGCAGGGGTTCTGAGGCTCACAGTGCTTGGAAGGTGGGGTGAACGACTCGCAGACAGGGAATTGCTGAGTAAGTCCCCTCAGATGACTGAGTTCTGTTCCAAGAGCAGGTTCGCAGGTCCAATTTGTTTGTAAGCCCAACCAATTTAGCCTGGGTACCCAACGAACACAATTGTCTGTATGGTACTGTACTTGAACAGGTTTATAATACTCTTCACACAAATAATACATAACGAACATGAAAAATAAAGAAAACATTTCTAATCTTACGGCACAGGACCTTGATAAGTACAGTAGTGCAGTACAACAGCTGGCACACAGGGGCTGGCATCGAGCGAACAGGCAAGAAGAGTTACTGACTGGAGGAGGGAGGCTCTGGAGCTGAAGGATCGTCAGCAATAGGAGACGGGGGGCAAGCTGCAGCTTCACCCACACCTGACTTGGATGGCTCAGGTTCTGGCTCCTTGCTGGAACCAGACGCACGTGCGCCTCTTTGAAAGTTCTCATGTTGTATGTAGAGGGGTTACTGTATAGAAATGCAGAGACCGGGCTGAGACTGTCTCCAGTGGATCCGTGTTGGTTTCCGCCTTTGTTCCTCCTCCCTCCTCCCCTCTAGGGGGTGCCCATGGAGGGGCCATGAGCTGTGGTGGCAGAGCCCTGGATGGTGAAGGCTTGGGGGACCTGGGTTCTGGTCTCAGCTTCAGCATTAACTGGGTGACGGAGAACAGCCTGCTTCCCACTCTGGGCCTCGTTTCTTCATCTGGAAAGGGAGAGGCCTCAAGAACACCTTTGAGACTCACAGTTAGAAACTCTGGATCTCTTAGGGCCCAGGGTCCTTGTCTGCTGAGCGCCAGGCCTCTTAGGTTCGTCTTCAGTGAATATTTGTAGAATTCAGTGGTGCTCCCCCACCCATCTCGCAGAGATCTCACAAGGATCACACAAAATGAGGAAGATGAAAGTGATTTTCTCACGCAGCTGGAGGGCTATTTGTTACCCCCGCAAGGAGAACGGTGAGGAAAGGAAACCCCAGCTCACCTCTTCTGCATTCTTTTTGAGGACACAAGGGAGTGGGGAGCGTGCCCCCGGCAGAAGCAGACACATTTGTGGGATGTCTCAGTCTTTCAAACTTGCACCCCATTCTGACGCACGTTAAAACAACCTTGTGCCCCTCTTGATGCCTTTTGAAATTTCAGAATAAATGATACAGGGACTTAAAAAAAAATGGTAATTTTAGACCATGCTTTTTTCCAGGCTTCTCATGACCCCTTGGGGAGTCTGATGAACATGAAGCAGGCTCTGAAAAATGCTATTTTTCATTCAAGGCAGGTGTGGAAATTGAGTTTTTCGGGCATTGCCAGTGATTCTCCCTGGCCAGCTGTCCTTGGTCATAATAGAGAGGGTCTGAGACAAAGCTGGGTGCTGTTCCACATACATTTCTTGATATTAATAATGAATGTGAGTATCATTCTTTATGGTTCTGTGCTTTTCCACTAAACCACACTGTTTTTTTTTTTTTTTTTTTTTAAAAAAAACACCTTGTTTTATTTTATTGAAGCTTAGTTGAGGTACAATATCATGTAAGTTACAGGTGTACAACACAGTGATTCACAATTTCTTAAGGTTATATTCCATTCATAGTTATTGTAAAATATTGGCTATAGTCCCTGTATTGTACAAAATGTTCTTATAGCTCATTCTATACCTAACAGTTTGTACTCTTTAATCCTCTATCCCTGTATGGCCCCTCCTCATTTCCCTCTCCCCACTTCCCTCTCCTCAATGTTTATTTTTGGTTGCCCCTCACAGCATGTGGGACCTTAGTTCCCTGACCAAGGACCAAACCCGTGCCCCCTGCAGTGGAAGCTCAGAGTCGTCACAACGACTGGATCGTTAGGGAAGTCCCATTCTCTCTCCACTAGGTAGCCACTGGTTTGTTCTATCTGTAGATCGCACTGCTTTAAAAAAAAAAAAAATTAATTAATTTATTTTAGTTGGAGGCTAATTACTTTTACTACTTTTACTACAATTAGCCATATTGTAGTGGTTTCTGCCATACATTGACATGAGTCAGCCATGGGTGGACATGTGTTCCTAATTTTGCTTTGACGTCTCAGCAAGAGTGAGTTGCAGGCGCCTTGGGAGGTGTCTCTGCTCATCATTTATTCCGTTTGTTGCCTGGGATTCATCTGCTCTTCTTTTCCCCTCTGTTCACCTATGTGAGCCAGTGCTTCCTGGGTGTCTGTGACGTAAGAGCAGCTCAGAAATGGCCCGCCCTTCAGGCACTTAGACTTGCTTAGGGAAAACCAGATGGAGACCGATCATAGGTAAATGATTAGGTGTCATTATATGGTTGAGTGCCTTAAAACACAGGCTCTCTGTCCAAGGTAACTATTTTTTCAACTTTCTCTTCCATTTTCTAAGGCCAGAACAAATCTGGTTTAATTACCAACATGGGCAATTTGTCTAACCTCTTTGAACATCAGTTGACTTGAAACCAAGGTTGGGTGAGATGGTGTTTGAAGCCTCTTCTGAGTCTGGTCTGGGGGTTCTGGGCAGTTCCTGTCTGCACCAGTGGGGCTGAAGTCCTTTGTCTCTGAAGCCTGCTGCTCCCAGCCTGTCTGGTTCCTTCTGATGGCGCCTCCCTGCTTACTACCTGACCTTTTGCTTTTCCAACTTCTTGTCGCTTTTTTTCTTCTGTCTTTAGGGAAAAAGTGAAAATAGAAGAGCTGGCATTTGGAGGACACTGTGGGTGGCCTGTAAGGGGGATGATGAGGTGGAGGACTCTGGGGGGAGGGGCACACCAGTGACTCACGGGTTGCCCGGTGGAGCCATGTTACATCACCACGGCCCTGCCCACGGCCAAGAGACCTTCGCCCATACCTGCCGTGGCCGTGCTGCCAGCTGGCTGGGTCCAGTCACTTGCAGGAGGCCTCCCTAGAGCTCAGGGTGATGTTGGCTGTGAGCAGACGGGGACGGGCTGTAAAGACCCTTCATCTGGCAGATGATGAAGAACTCCTTGGGGGCTGTGGTTCTCACCACCCTCAGGCAACCAGCCCAGAAAGCCCTTTCTCCAGGTCCCCTCCTCCCGGCCCTGCAGACTGAGAGCCCCCCGTCCTGAGCCTCACAGGGCATGCCCAGGCGCACCCTCGGCAGACAGAGTGAGTAGCTGCTGCCTAGCACGGCGCCTGACCACATGATTGGTAAGTGGCCAGCAAAGGTCCGCTTAATGAATGACTGCTTCAAACCCACACATAATAAGCTAAGATGGTTATAAATGAATAGCAATCGACAAAGCACTTTTTACATGTCATTTCTCACTAAGATATCTTTGCTTCTTTCTGTCTAGGGCTCAGTGTTTGAAGACCCAAGGATGAGGAGTGCTCTTGCCCTGGGGACAAGAGAGCCTGGAAGAGCCACGTCACCTCCCTGTTCCTCTGTCACCTCACTGCACAGGCCGCGGAGGAAACCCCTGCAACCTGGCTTCTGTTTCAAGCCCGTTGGCCGAGGGGAAGGGTCTGGGGTGGTCAGCGCAGAGGGCCTCCTGCTGAGACGTCCCACACAGCCAGCGACGCCCCCATTCTCTCTGGGATTCAGGCCCCCCCCCCGCCCCACGGTCCTGGGATCATCCAGGAAAGCTTTTGTTCGTTCTACTACTACTAATCCTGCCAGGGCCGACCGAAAACCACGAGGCCAATGTCCCAAATTCCTCCAAGATGGCAAATTTCATGGTTTTCCTTTAGGATCTCAGCTTACATGCCTTTTCATCAGGAAGCCTTTTAAAAAAAAAAAAAAACAATAAGTTAATTTGGCTGTATGGGGTCTTAGTTGCAACACGCAGAATCTCTGTTGCAGCACTTGGACTCTCCATTTGTGGCCCACGGGCTTAATTGTTTCATGGAATCTTACTTCCCTGACTANAAGTTAATTTGGCTGTATGGGGTCTTAGTTGCAACACGCAGAATCTCTGTTGCAGCACTTGGACTCTCCATTTGTGGCCCACGGGCTTAATTGTTTCATGGAATCTTACTTCCCTGACTAGGGATCAAACCCGTGTCCCCTGTATTGTGGATTCTTAGCCACTGAACCACCAGGGAAGTCCCCAGGAAGCCTTTTCTGAAGACACTTAAAGAGAGAGTGGAACAAACAGACCATTGGCAGGAAGGGAAATCCAGACAGCGAGGCTAACAAGGGACTGTCTGGCCGGGGCTGAGTGAGCCAGGAGAATGAGGAGCTTAGTGAGCAGCCACAGACCGGGCCACACTGGGCCGCTGGACCTTGGGGAGGACATCGGGTTTTATCCTAAGTGCTGTTAGGATTCGTTGGTGCCTTTTGAGTGAGAAAGTGATGTGATCTGGCTGCCATGTGGAGAGAGGTGCCCCTTCGGCACACATTCCTCACTCCTCAGAGCTGTTTTCTCTGAATCCTGTTTCACTGTCTTTGTCTAGCCACTGTAGGTTTTCTGCCTTGGACTCTGGGAGATTTCTTCTGCTC
>SJYA01011992.1:0-11851 GCA_006410615.1 Neotragus moschatus
TGACTCTAAAACCCAAGTGTTCCAGGAACAAAACCTGGAACATCAAACCCTCTGGACATTGGAGAAGCAAGGAGACAGCAAGTGGCTAGAAAAATATACAGAACTGCCTTCTACCTAGAGAGCTCACCTCGTTGCCTGCAGCTCCCCTGCAGGTTTCAGTCACCTCTCACCCTCCTTTCTCCCTGATAAATACCACTCACACCATATCCTTCTCCTAACACGGAGACACAGTTGGGAGCTGTCTCCCAGGCAAGTCTGCCCTGATAGTCTCAGCAAGCCCTAATACCTGGACAATTTCCAGGATGCCCCAACTCATTTACTTTGAGAGTAAAACAGTCCATGAGGATCAATGTTAAGTAGGGATAATGGGATGTAGCTGCAGCCCAGGGCCCTAAACCCAGACTTTAAAAGTCAAATTTCTGCAAGAACCTTTCATGTGCTGCTCCACCTGCTCTTCCAGCCTCTCCAGTGCGATGTATTAAATATTCAGTTGGGATTCCCAAGTGGCTTAGTCATTAAAGAATCCTTCTGCAAAGTGGCAGATCTGGGTTCGATCCCTGGGTTGGGAAGATCCCCTGAGGGAGAGCATGTCGACCCACCCCAGTATTCGTGCCTGGAGAATCCCCACCATGGACAGAGAAGCCTGGTGGGCTACAGTTCATGGGGCTGCAAAGACTCAGGCATGATTTAATGACTAAAAAACAATAAATTGAATAAGAAGCTGATTCCACTTTACAGAAAGGAGACAGTATTTATAATTCACTTATGAAGTGGAACTCAGGAAAAAGGAGAATTTTGGAGTAAATTGCTTCTGATTGAACACGGTTCTTGAAGCCAGGGCCTTGCTTTAAGAACACAAACCCTTTCAACAAAAGAATGAGGAATTACTTAAAAAACAAACAAACAAAAACCCACAATATGTATTTGCCATTTTATATTGTATTTCAAGTGATGATGATTAAGTATCTAAAGAGATAAGTACTATCACTTCCCATCTTGGGATAAAGACGCTTCAGACTCGGAGAGGTTAACTAATTTGCCCCAAGACATACAGCAAGTGAGGAAGAAGATGAGGGGCCCTGGGCAGTCTGAGCCCACGGCCAGTCCAGATGGGAAAGAGGGTATATCTAGAGATCACTGCGAGTGCAAGTCACACAGTCAATTTTTCCTAAGGAAGAACACATGTATACCTGTGGGGGATTCATGTTGATGTATGGCAAAACCAATACAATATTGTAAAGTAATTAACCTCCAATTAAAATAAATAAATTCATATTAAAAAAGAGAAGAGGAAATTCTGAAATTCACTCATCAAGCTGAGACTTATCTCAATTTATACATGAATTGCCTATTTCAAAAAATTGTTAGAAACCACCATGGCCATTACCACTTGCCAGGTATCTTATATGCATCCTCTCAAATGGTCGCAATCACCCCAGCCAGGCTGGTGGAATTATTGCTCACTGACGGATGGGGGAACCTAGGCTCAGAGAGGTACAGCAACTCACCCAAAGCCACACAGCCATCAGGCAGCAAGTGCCAAGACCTCAGTTCAGGTCTGTCTGACTTCAGTGGCGATCCTCTCTCCAAGACAGAACGAGGAACTATCTTGATCGCGACACTGTTCTAGTGGGAAGTTTGTTGTTATGTGTTTCTTTTTATCTTTTGTTAATAATAGCCCATTTAATACTCCTGTGTGTGTGTCCCAGTCACTCAGTCGTGTCCAACTCTATGTGACCCCATGGATTGTAGCCTGCTGGGCTCCTCTGTCCATAGGATTTTTCAGGCTAGGATACTGGAGTGGGTTGCCATTTCTATCTTGAGGGAATCTCCCTGACCCAGGGATTGAACCCGCGTCTCCTGGGTCTCCTGCATTGCAGGCGAATTCTTTACTGGCTGAGCCATGTTAATATTATCAGTCTGTAGGTAAAACAACTGAAGTTAGGTTGGGTGCATTTGGAATCTACCAGAATAAAACAGCAAACACATAGAACCAGATGATTTGAGCCTCAAACACTCAATTATTAATATGTTGGGCTATTAAATGGTTTAAATTTTAGTATCTAACCAGGTTATCAGTATGTTTTTCTTTCTAAACATAACTTCTCTATTATAACATAGGCCTATACAATTTTTAATTTAATCAACAACAGCTCTGAGAAAATTCATACCCAAGAGCTATTATATAGATTTAATTTTTATATTCACCTCTATTAGTAATCTTGGTAATATTACAGAGAGCCATCTGATGAAGAGGTTTCTAATAACGCTGAAATGAGAGCTCTTTTGGCTGAGAGGCCATTTTTCTAATCTTGCTACATTGGTTTTCACACAAATTACTCCACTTCTCATCTATCAGATAACAGACACATCTTCTCCAGGGGAGATTCGCAAAGGTAAAGCTGTGATAGGATCACAGTTTTCCTTCTCTACACTCACCCCATCCTAATATCTTTATATGGCTCTTGCTATCTATCAAATAATGTCTTACAGTGAGTTTTTGCTTTTGGTAGTTAAATGTCTAGAATTAACAACATAAAGGAGGAAACTAGTATTTTTAGAAACAGCAGATATGCATGGAGTTGTTTCTATGAACCATAAGAATTTCTCTTAGAACCTGTTTTCAGCATATGCATAAAAATACTGATAGTTCAAAACTGACTAATAAAATTTTGCAACTCTCAACAGCCCTATGCAAAATGATTGTTGACCCTTGTCAAATTGCTAAACATCAACTATCTAGAGAGTCTAGCTTGAGAAGTCCATTTATATGCTCATCATAAACCCAATCACTGTTTAACTCATATTCTTGGAGAAAAAATACCTGCTAGAAAAAGTCAATGAATCACTACTTATTCCTAGCAAAGAATGGCTTAAATTAGTCTCAACATTTTCAGTTATTGCATACATATAAGCATACATAAGCTTTACATACAGTTTATGTATGCAATATATTAACACATTCAATGTTTACATATATTAACACAGGAAATGGGCTTCCCTCATAGCTCAGTTGGTAAAGAATCCACCTGCAATGCAGGAGACCCCAGTTTGATTCCTGGGTCAGGAAGATCTGCTGGAAAAGGGATAGGCTACCCATTCCAGTATTCTTGAGCTTTCCTTGTGGTTCATCTGGTAAAGACCCACTTGAAATGGGGGAGACCTGGGTTTGATTCTGGACTGGGAAGATCCTCTGAAGAAGGGAAAGGCTATCCACTCCAGTATTCTCCAGGCCTGGAGAATTCCATGGACAGTATAGTCCATGGGGTCACAAAGAGTCATAGTAAATAGTCAAGACTATTTCCCAAATACCCACTTATGCATGAATTCTTCTGTAATAATATAAAATGAAAACTAACAAATGAAAAGTAACCCAGCAAGAATACGTGCATATGTATGTGTATGTGTAAGTGTGTGCTTAGTCTCTCAGTTGTGTCTGACTCTTGGCGACTCATGGACTGCAGCCCACCAGGCTCCTCTGTCCATGGAATTCTCCAGGCAAGAATACTGGAGTGGGTTGCCATTCTCTTCTCCAAGGATCTTTTTGACCCAGGGATCGAACCCAGGTCTCCTGCACTGCAGATGGATTCTTTACCACTGAGCCACAAGGGAAGTCCAAGAAGATGACAACCAAGAATTTAAACATTGCAAGTATATTCAATAGAGTAAAATATTAAAAAAGAAAAAAAAAACCTAAAAGTAGGTAATGCCTGTTTTCAACTCATTAGCATAGTTATATGATCAAGTTAATAAAACAGGCATGAATGTATCAGATAATTTTCTGTTAGAAATACAGTGTATTTCACACTCTACTTTGTTATTTTCTTATATTTGTATAAAGTATCCACTCTGTCCCTTTTTCTTCATTTGCATCATTACCTAAAATTACCTTCTCTCAATTCTAAAATTCAAGTTGCCAGAAGAGCCGTGGTTCAACACTGAGAACCGGGCTCAGATCCTGGCTGAAGCTAAGTAATTGCTGGTGGGGAGGGTGAGTTCTCCAAACCCGAAATGATGCTATTTTGTCAATCACGGTTATTAGCTCCCTGTGAGGACACTGTGTACTCTGGGGTAGCCTGGAGACAGAAAGCTGAATTGAATGGGTCTCTCGTCTCAAGGACTAACAATTAAAAATGTCATCTTGGGTAAAACGGAGATGAGAGCTGCTGGAAACACAGGAAGCACTCCTGCTGAGAGAAGCCTCCTCTCACTAGAGATGGCCCTGACATTCCCTGGTGGAGACACAGGTCAGGGACCCCTTGCGGAGGGAATCGCACAGGCACTGAAGGGAGAAAGGAGGTGACGTGTGAGGGACAGGCATGGCTGCAGCACAGAGCAAAGGGGCGGCCGCTGAGGGACTGACCTCACTGCCAAGGCCGGTCACAGGGTCCAGCAGACAGGATGAGCCCTGTCTATCTCCTGGCACTGGTCCTGGGGTTTCAGGAGCCGCACAGCTGCTCCCTCTCCCAGGAAGGCCCTTGTTGTGCAGAACCAGCATCATAGACCTGCAGACGTTTACAACACCCTGCCGTCCCGCACTCGCTTCACCAAGAGCACGGTGGGCCTGAATCCACAGGCAGGGCGAGAAGCAGAAGGCNTGTCTATCTCCTGGCACTGGTCCTGGGGTTTCAGGAGCCGCACAGCTGCTCCCTCTCCCAGGAAGGCCCTTGTTGTGCAGAACCAGCATCATAGACCTGCAGACGTTTACAACACCCTGCCGTCCCGCACTCGCTTCACCAAGAGCACGGTGGGCCTGAATCCACAGGCAGGGCGAGAAGCAGAAGGCGCCAACGGAACGCCTAAAACCACAGACACATGTGGATATGGTCCCTCTGGCATTGGGGGGGGGGATCACCAAATGTGGGCGCAGGGCTCCTGGAATTCACAGATGATCCAGGGAAAGGAAGCTGGTGGGTCACAGTCAAGGGCCCCAGCGGGTTAGGAAGTGGGTGCCATGGGGGCAAGTGACCAGAAAGTGACAGGAGAGTGAAGCGTGGGCACGTGGACAGACTGAATGTGGATCAGAACCAGCAACCAGAAAGATCCTTTGTTGGCTGTTGCNAATTCACAGATGATCCAGGGAAAGGAAGCTGGTGGGTCACAGTCAAGGGCCCCAGCGGGTTAGGAAGTGGGTGCCATGGGGGCAAGTGACCAGAAAGTGACAGGAGAGTGAAGCGTGGGCACGTGGACAGACTGAATGTGGATCAGAACCAGCAACCAGAAAGATCCTTTGTTGGCTGTTGCCTTCTCTGCCACTGGGCTAGGATTCCATACAACCTTTAAAGCCTAAATTAAATCCTTAAAAAAAAATAATCTAGAACGTACCTAAAACTATTAACAAGGGGCAAGTGTCCAACATGATACTAAAATGATCTAAACAGTCCATGCACTGGGTAGCACTTTGGATATCGCCCAATTCCTGCACTTATTTAAGGATCAGCTACATGCCTTCCACCTGGTCTGGAGGCTCGGAGTCCATGTGGCATCAAAAGATCCATGCACTTCAGAGCTCCAACCCACGGGACAGACAGCAAAATGACTGCCAGGATGAAGGCGGTTCACTGTGGAGCAGGAATGTGTGCACAGAGCATCCAGGATAAGCCTGTTATGCAGGTAACTCCCCCCAGCCGCAGGGAAAGAGGCAGAGATGCTCTGCTCAGTGAGAACCACGGGGCACCCCTGTGGCTGCGGCTGTTAGAGACGCCACAGGGAATCCCTNGTTTACAACACCCTGCCGTCCCGCACTCGCTTCACCAAGAGCACGGTGGGCCTGAATCCACAGGCAGGGTGAGAAGCAGAAGGCACCAACGGAACGCCTAACCACAGACACATGTGGATATGGTCCCTCTGGCATTGGGGGGGGGGGTTTCACCAAATGTGGGCGCAGGGCTCCTGGAATTCACAGATGATCCAGGGAAAGGAAGCTGGCGGGTCATAGTCAAGGGCCCCAGCGGGTTAGGAAGTGGGTGCCATGGGGGCAAGTGACCAGAAAGTGACAGGAGAGTGAAGCGTGGGCACGTGGACAGACTGAATGTGGATCAGAACCAGCAACCAGAAAGATCCTTTGNTCACAGATGATCCAGGGAAAGGAAGCTGGCGGGTCATAGTCAAGGGCCCCAGCGGGTTAGGAAGTGGGTGCCATGGGGGCAAGTGACCAGAAAGTGACAGGAGAGTGAAGCGTGGGCACGTGGACAGACTGAATGTGGATCAGAACCAGCAACCAGAAAGATCCTTTGCTGGCTGTTGCTTTCTCTGCCACTGGGCTAGAATTCCATACAACCTTTAAAGCCTAAATTAAATCCTTAAAAAAAAATTAATCTAGCACGTACCTAAAACTATTAACAAGGGGCAAGTGTCCAACATAATACTAAAACGATCTAAACAGTCCATGCACTGGGTAGCACTTTGGATATCGCCCAATTCCTGCACTTATTTAAGGAGCAGCTACATGCCTTCCACCTGGTCTGGAGGCTCGGGGTCCATGTGGCATCAAAAGATCCATGCACTGCAGAGCTCCAACCCACGGGACAGACAGCAAAATGACTGCCAGGTTGAAGGCGGTTCACTGTGGAGCAGGAATGTGTGCACAGAGCATCCAGGATAAGCCTGTTAAGCGGGTAATTCCCCCCAGCCGCAGGGAAAGAAGCAGAGGTGCTCTGCTCAGTGAGAACCACGGGGCACCCCTGTGGCTGCGGCTGTTAGAGACGCCACAGGGAATCCCTGCACTCCTTGCTCGGGGATGACAGAAATGGGCAATGCTAGAGAGAGGCCTGGAGCTCGGAGCTGAGAACCTCAGGGAACTAGGTCCAGGTCCCCCTGACACGACAGCCACCAGACCAGCAGAGGGGAAAGCAAAAAATAAGGAAATCTAGAATGGGCAGGAGGGGAAGGTGGCCTTGAGTATGTATTGTGCATTTTTCTAGGAAATGAGGCCCATTCGAATCCTAGGGAGGTTGTTCTTAGGGGAGGAATAGTGAGGGTTTCTGGGGCGGTGAACCTTGGGCACCACAGCGGCCAAGGCCACTGGAACTCACAGCTGCACCCCTGCCCCGGAATCACATCAAACAGGGTTGTGTCTGCTCCCCGGGGGCACCGCATTCACGGTTGATGGTACCAGTCCTGCCCACCCACTTCAGTTTGGGAAAGCTCTGGAGGGCGTCCCTAGGATCAGCCAGCGTTCCACATGGACCTGCGACTGGTTCAGTGGCTCCCCCCCGCCTCTATCTCCTCCTTGGAGATATCTCAGAGAGTTCCCCAGTACATGCTCCCAAACAAGTCTGGCTCAGTCAGCATCTAGCACAAAGGGTAATTTGCCATAGATTTAAATCAGGTCCTTGAAAAACATTTTAAAATCCACATTAGCCATATCTAGTGTGGACAAGGGCAACACACATCATAAACCCTGGATGGGTTCATCTTGGGTTTTGCACAAAATTAACACACAAATCTAGTTTTAGTTGGACTATAGAGAAGGCTGAGCACTGAAGAACTGATGCTTTCGAACTGTGGTGCTGGAAAAGACTCTTGAGAGTCCCTTGGACTGCAGGGAGATCGTACCAGTCAGTCTTAAAGGAGACCAAGCCTGAATGTTCACTGGAAGGACTGGTGCTGAAGCCTAAGCTCTAATATTTGGCCACCTGATGCTAAGAGCCAACTCATTAGAAAAGACCCTGATGCTAGGGAAGATTGAAGGCAGGAGAAGAAGGGGCAACAGAAGATGACACGACTGGATGGCAGCACCAGCTCGATAGACATGAGTTTGAGCAAAGTCACCGAGATAGTGAAGGACAGAGAAGCCTGGTGTATCACAGTCCGGGGGCTGCAGAGAGTCAGACACAACTTGCCGACTGAACAACAACAACCTTGTTTTTAGGGTTTAGGCATCACTCCTAGCCTGACAGGCACAATCCTACCTGACCTTGTCTGAGTATCAGCTTCAGGCTACAAGGCCAGGGTCACGGGCTAACTTTACGTGTGGACCAGCGGGCTCTCCTCTGTGCAGTGGTCACACACTGCCCCTCTACAGCCCCTTTGAAATGTGTGATTGTTCACACAAGGGGCTACAAAGGGTCTGTCTTAGCGGTCAGAGTGAACCCAATCATTTAAGTAGAGTAACAGTGCGTTGATCAGGGTTCTTCAGAGAAACAGAACCAACAGGATATTTCTATCTTTATCTCCATTGCTATGTCCATATCCCGGAGAAGGCAACGGCACCCCACTCCAGTACTCTTGCCTGGAAAATCCCATGGACAGAGGAGCCTGGGAGGCTGCAGTCCATGGGGTCGCTAAGAGTCAGACATGACTGAGCGACTTCACTTTCACTTTTCACTTTCATGCATTGGAGAAGGAAATGGCAACCCACTCCAGTGTTCTTGCCTAGAGAATCCCAGGGACGGCGGAGCCTGGTGGGCTTCTGTCTATGGGGTCGCACGGAATCGGACACGACAGAAGTGACTTAGCAGCAGCATGTCCATATCTACCTCCAAATCTATATCTATCTATCCATTTACTATCAAAATGAATTTATTATTAGGAATCAGCTTACATGTTTACAGCAACTGAAGTGTCCAGACCCAAGAGAGCCAATGATACAAGTCCCAGTCCTAATCAGGGTCCAAAGGCAGGAGATGCCAGTGTCCCAGTTCAAAGACAGATGGACAGCGGGAGCAGCTTTTCTTCCTTCAGCCTGTCCTTCGATTCAGACCTTTAACTGATTTGATGAGGCCCATCCTCACTGGGGAGGGTGGCCTGCTTTCCTCAGTCTACCAATTCAAATGTTGACCTCATCCAGAAACACCCCTACACACACACCCAGAACAGTGTCTGCTGGAACGTGTGGATACTCTGGGGCCAGCTGTCACAAGTTTCACAGCACGTGTTCGAAGCTTGTGCACCCTTAGTTCTGTAGCAGCAATTCTGCTCACCAGGAGTGGTGCAGAGACCAGTTCTCTGAACTAGCTCGTGTTCCTTTCTGTTAAACTCATCACAGACACCTGGGATTATGGAGCACAGACCAAGACGCCTACACTCATCTTCACCCCAAAGCAATGAGTCCACAGGGCCTGGGACACAGTTCTGTCTCTGAAACAGCAACAGTGAGCTCTATTTTCACGGAAACAATTCTAAAATAGCCGAAACAAGCCCAAAATAGGTCTTGTTTTACCACACAGCAGCCCATCACAGGGGACATTTCCTTTCATTTACCCCCTGCTACAATTTAAATAGTTATGGCAAATTACATAAAACATGATTTGTGGAAATCAGCTCATCAACATGTGTAATGAACTCTAACTGAACATTATTTTTGTGACGAAAACTTGATAGAGTTAACCTGCTTCACTGGAGACAGTGAAGCAATAAAAACACACGGCTGCCAGCACCAGGAACTCATGACTGTTTGAACAAATATGCAGATACTTTGCTTGTTTCCTGCGCACCTTCCTCAGTGATGGAGAGACTGTGGTCGTGGGAAGCCCACCTCTGAACTGAGATTTTGTTTTCTTTCTCTTCTAGTGAATAAAAACGATCTGCTGTAGCATATAAAGCATGTTATTTTAAATGTATATAATCTCCAACTCTATTTCATTGTTATATTTTAACAAACATTCTTCTGTATTATTAAATGAAATTTAACATTGATTTATGAAATTATTTATACTCAGCATTTCCCTTTGTAATTTATGATAGAAATTTTGGAATATAAAGTAGAAGAACTATGCACTAGGCTGGTTAACTTTCCATATATATTGTTCTGCTACTCACTATATTTTATATATATGTGTGTGTGTGTGTGTCTGTGTGTGTGTGTGTGTATGTATGTACGTATTAGAATTAGCATTAGTCGCTCAGTCATGTCTGATTCTTTGCAACCCCATGGACTATAGCTCTCCAGGTTCCCCTGTGCATGGGATTCTCCAGGAAAGAGTACTGGAGTAGGTAGCCATTCCCTTCTCCAGGGGATCTATCCAACTCAGGGATCAAATCCAGGTCACCTGCAATGCAGGAAGATTCTTTACCATCTCAGCCACCTGGGTAGCCCATATATATTAACTGTACATATATGTGAATTCCCTGGAGAAGGGAACGTTGACCCACTCTAGAATTCTGGCCTGGAGAATTCCATGGACTGTATAGTCCACAGGGTCTCAAAGAGTTGGACACGAATGAGTGGCTTTCACTGTGAATTACCTATATGCTTTATACATATATTAATTATGTGTGATTTATATATTTATGAATTATATTTGTGTACATTATAAAAAATTATACAATATATAATGATTATATATTCAGTTCAGTTCAGCTGCTCTGTCAAGTCCAACTCTTTGCGACCCCATGGACTGCAGCACACCCATCTTCCCAGTCCGACATCAGCTCCTGAAGCTTGCTCAAACTCATGTCCATCAAGTTGGTGATGCCATCCAACCATCTCATCCTCTGTTAGCCCCTTCTCCTCCTGCCTTCAATCTTCCCCAGCATCAGGGTCTTTGGCAATGAGACAGCTCTTTGCATTAGGTGGCCAAAGTGATGGAGTTTCAGCTTCAGCATCAGTCTTTCCAATGAATATTCAGGACTGATTTCCTTTAGGATAGACTGGTAGACTCTCCCTGAAGTCCAAGGGACTCTCAAGAGTCTTCTCCAACACCACAGTTTGAAAGCATGTATTCTTTGGTGCTCAGCTTTCTTTATAGTCCAGCTCTCATATCCATACATGACTACTTGAAAAACCATAGCTTTGACTAGATGGATTTTTGTTGGCAAAGAAAAGTCTCTGTTTTTAAATATGCTGTCTAGGTTGGTCATAGCTTTTCTTCAAAGGAGCAAGTATCTTTTAATTTCATGGTTGCAGTCACCATCGGCAGTGATTTTGGAGCCCCCCAAAATAAAGTTTCTCACTGTTTTCATTATTTCCCCATCTATTTGCCATGAAGTGATGGGACCAGATGCCATGACCTTAGTTTTCCGAATATTGAGTTTTAAGCCAACTTTTTCACTCTTCTCTCTCACTTTCATCAAAAGGCTCTTTAGTTCTTCTTCACTTTCTTCCATAAGGGTAGTGTTATCTCCATATCTGAGGTTTTTGGTGTTTCTCCCAGCAATCTTGATCCCAGCTTGTGCTTCATCCAGCCTGGCATTACACATGATGTGCCCTGTATATAAGTTAAATAAGCAGAATAACAATATACAGTCTTGAGATACTCCTTTCCCTGTTTGAAACTAGTCTGTTTCCATGTCCAGTTCTAACTGTTGCTTCCTGACCTGCATACAGACTTCTCAGGAGGCAGGTCAGGTGGTCTGGTATTTCCATCTCTTGAAGAATTTTCCACAGTTAGTTGTGATTCAGCCAAAGGCTTTGGTATAGCCAATAAAATAGAAGTAGATGTTTTTCTGGAACTCTTATGATTTTGCGATGATCCAGTGGATGTTGGCAATTTGAGCTCTGGTTCCTCGGCCTTTTCTAAATATAGCTTGAACATCTGGAATTTCATGGTTCATGTACTGTTGAAACCTNTCCATCTCTTGAAGAATTTTCCACAGTTAGTTGTGATTCAGCCAAAGGCTTTGGTATAGCCAATAAAATAGAAGTAGATGTTTTTCTGGAACTCTTATGATTTTGCGATGATCCAGTGGATGTTGGCAATTTGAGCTCTGGTTCCTCGGCCTTTTCTAAATATAGCTTGAACATCTGGAATTTCATGGTTCATGTACTGTTGAAACCTGGCTTGCAGAATTTTGAGCATTACTTTACTAATGTGTGAGATGAGTGTGGTAGTCTGAGCATTCCTTGGCATTGCCTTTCTTTGGGATTGGAATAAAAACTGACTTTTTCCAGTCCTGTGGCCACTGCTGA
>SJYA01011994.1:2805-17050 GCA_006410615.1 Neotragus moschatus
TTGCAAGGGGATCCAACCAGTCCATTCTGAAGGAGATCAGCCCTGGGATTTCTTTGGAAGGAATGATGCTAAAGCTGAAGCTCTAGTACTTTGGCCACCTCATGCGAAGAGTTGACTCATTGGAAAAGACTCTGATGCTGGAAGGGATTAGGGGCAGGAGGAGAAGGGGACGACCGAGGATGAGATGGCTGGATGGCATCACCGACTGAATGGACATGAGTTTGGGTGAACTCTGGGAGTTGGTGATGGACAGGGAGGCCTGGCGTGCTTCAATTCATGGAGTCACAAAGAGTCGGACACGACTGAGCGACTGAACTGAAATGAACTGACTGATACCTTACTACGTACAATTAACTGCCTTTACTGTAACCATTCTAGGTTTCACTCCAGCACTTGAAATTAATAGCATTACACAAAACCTAAAATCAGTTATCCATCAAATACATTTGAGTTCTTCAATCTCTTAGGATATTTCCCCATCATTATTGACTGCCTTGCACCCTATCTAAATCTATCAACAACCAAAAATCAGCATTCATCTTTCTAGATTTAATCTGATTATAAAATACTTTACCAAAAGTCACCTCCCTTATTCTAATAAAAATCTCCATGTTAGTATTAAATCAGAAAGGCTTTAATTAAATTATATTTCCTTTCATTCTTCATCACCCTTCTCCTTAGCATGATTCTAATTTATTTCCATGAGTAATTTTCATAATCACAACACCAATTAACAATGACTAACCAGTGGCAATCACCAGTCATTCCTTCTTAACTAAAAAATCGAGAATCCCCTATATCATAAATTACTCAGTCCTCTAAATCATTAAATTTATACACAATCCCCACCTCCTCATCCTTTAAGGCATAGAAAACTATTGAAAATCCATAATTAAACCAGAAATAAATGCCCCCAGTACAGTCTTATTGGAGACCCAAACCTCACCACTAAGATCCCTGCCAAATAAATGAAAAGTGCTATTAATGTAAAAATAACCCGCCAAAATTTAATACAATACTACAACCCATTCTACCACATACAACCAAACAAAGCCCACATAAATAGGTAGTTTTTAAGAGAAACCCACAAAACCAATCACAAAAATAGTACCTAAAATAAATACAATGTATTATCATTGTTCTTATTAATCTAACTATGACAAATAACATGAAAAGTCATCATTGTTATTCAATTGCAAGAATACTGATGACCAGCATTCAAAGATCACACCCGCCAGAAGATAAGGTCTTCCCTGGTTGCTCACTTGGTAAAGAATCTGTTTCCCAGCGCAGGAGATTCAGGTTCAATCCCTAAGTCAGGAAGATTCCCTGAAGAAAGGAATGGCTACCCACTCCAATATTCTTACCTGGAGTATCCTACGGTCAGAGGAGCCTGGTGAGCTACAGTCCACAAGGTCACAAAGGATTGGACATGACTGAGCAACTAATACTACTTACTTGCAGAATAAAATGGCATAATAATAGCAAAATAATGAAGGAAAATTATTGTTGACCCAAATTCTAAGCTCAGGTAAACAATAATTCAATAGAGAGAACATACTTAGACAATATAAAGGCGAAAGAATTTGCCACTAACTAACCTCATGACCAAGATAATCATGATGGTGTGATCACTCACCTAGAGCTAAACATCCTGGAATGTGAAGTCAAGTTGGCCTTAGAAAGCATTACTACGAACAAAGCTAGTGGAGGTGATGGAATTGCAGTTGAACTATTTCGAATCCTGAAAGATGATGCTGTGAAAGTGCTGCACTCAATATGCCAGCAAATTTGGAAAACTCAGCAGTGGCCACAGGACTGGAAAAGGTCAGTTTTCATTCCAATCCCAAAGAAAGGCAATGCCAAAGAATGCTCAAACTACCGCACAATTGCACTCATCTCACATGCTAGTAAAGTAATGCTCAAAATTCTCCAAGCCAGGCTTCAGCAATACGTGAACTGTGAACTTCCNACGCGGCAGAACGGCCCGGGCCCGGCGCCCAGAGCTGGGGGCTCCCAGCCCGCGGGCACCCTCCTTGGCCCCAGGAAGCTGCGCTGAGCCGGTCTGGGCCACTGCTCGAAAGCAACCCTGCCACCCGGGGCTGCCCCTGGGGCCTCACCGTATCCTGCAGGGTCTCCCTGGCCCCGCGCCCCCACTGTGCCTCTCGACTCCTCTGTGGCTGTGCCTCCTCAGCCCCCGGCGGCGGCCGGCAGGGGCTGCTCCCACATCAGGGCCGAGGGCTCCTGGGGGTGGGTCCCGTGGGCTGCAGCTGTGCGCCTGTGCTGCCACCCCCTCTCCTCGGAGACACCACTGCCCAGGTGGGTGAAGGAGAGCAGCAGGAAACGCCCGCTGTGCAGCCTAGGCACGCACACAGGTGCCGGAGCGGGGCCCACACGCCTCCCGAGGCTGTCCGCCGCCGCCTTTGCTCAGGACAGCCGTCCATGTCACTGCTCCGGCGGCTGCCACTGGGGGCCTTTCCAAGCTGCAGGCCACGCATCTGCTCCCCAGGGGAGGCTGCCTGGGGCCACGGCCCTGCTCTGCCCGCCACCTTCCCAGGCTGCACCAGGCCTCCTGCAGGCAGGGGCTCCCGGGGGCCCGGGCTGCCCCGGAGGCTTCTCTGCGCCGACTCCAGGCCGTTGCCTGGCGGTTCCCCAACTCCTGAGTCAGGCATCAGGGAGGCAGCGCACCAGGCGCCCTTGCTGGGCTGCTGGGCCGCTGGCACCGGCGGCCACCTGCACTCTCAGGCCACACCGCCCCCTCCGTTCAGTCCTCGGGGCCCCAGGAGAGCCTGGCCTTGCCTAGGGAGGGTGCCGCCTGCAAGGGATGACACTCCTGCAGGAGCTGAGGAGAATCTGTGGGCAGGCCCCTGGGAGCCAGCGGCACGTGTCCCCTGGCCATGCCCTGACCTGCCCTTGCAGGACGCCGCCGAGCCCCGCTGCAGCGACCCCTGCTGGCCCACCAGCTTCCCCGGAGATGCACCTTGCTGCTCCGGGGACACGCGTGTGTCCTCAGGAGACGGCTCTCATCATGTTTCTCGGGAGAGGGGACAATGGACAGGCAGGCCCACCAGAACCACCCGCCCTGGGGGTCAGGGCGGGAGGGACAGCGGCCGCAGGGTGAGGAGCTTGGGCATCACTGCGAGGCCCGTCCACCGGTGGGACAAGGTTGGTCCCCTGGCCCTGGCAGCACTGACAAATCCTGTTTCACAAACTCAGACGCTTCCAGCTGCCCGGCCGGCAATGCTGGGTCGGCACAGTGTGGCCGGGACACGGCAGCCAGGACAGCTGGGCAGGCCCTCGCCTGCTGGGGAAGCCCAGACGCAACCAGGGCAGCTGCCACGGGCCTCCCCACCCCTGGCAGGACAAGCTGTGCCCCTCGGGGGGACGGGAGAGCCTCACCTCACGCTCCAGGTAGGACTTGAGAGACTCGGTCTCGTTCAGCAAAGTGACGCTGCACTTCCCCCTGCAAGGCAGGACCCAGGAGGGTGTGCGTCAGGGGAGACGGGTGCCCCCTGTGCCCACCGAGGCCCGCGGCACCTGGCGTGCGGTCCCCGCCCCGGGCCCGCGGTACCTGATGTGCGTGGCAGGCAGGGACTCCAGCTGTCTAGACAGGAACAGCTCCCGATGCCGCAGCTGGTGCTTGAGCTTCTCAGGCAGGTCCACCATTTCCGGGTTCTCCATTTCCTCCTCTATTTCCCCTGAAGGACAGAGAGGACATGGGCTCAGGTCACCGAAAGACCCACCTGCTGGCTCCCCCGGCCTCCGCCCCTCAGGGGCGCCGGTAGGCACTCGGGCAGCAGCGCCAGTTCTAGCCCGGCCGCCCCAGCAGCCCGCAGCCGGGCTGTCTCATCAGGAAGGAGGACATCCTGAGCCAGCCGCCGCTGCACGTCCAGGGCCGGGCGGCAGAGACCCCACGGCCGTGCCCCGTGCCCTCCCCGCACTGGAAGCCCCTCAGGGCCAAGCTGCAGGGGCCTCCGCGGGTCCACCTCCCCACAGGCAAGCAGGGCCGGGCATGCAGCCCGGCGCACAGGTGCCAGGACCCTCCCGCAAGGGCGGCTCTTACCTTCCTCGCCGGTGTCGGCCCCCGATCCGGTCTTATAGCAGACTGACAGGGCTATACAGCACACAGACAGACAGACAGCGCCCAGACAGCAGGTCAGCCTCAGCGCCTGGCCTGGCTGAGGGGGTGAGGCTGGGAGGCAAGGTGGCCAGGGGGCTGCAGACCACCTGGCCGAAGCCAGAGGACGTCCCCCCAGCTGACCTCAGCCCTGCCCACCCCCACGCCCACTCCCCCCACGCCTCCAAGCAGACCCAGACCAGCCTGGGCTGGCCTGTCCCAGGCAAAGTCAGAGGGAGCCAGATTTTCCGGAGAAGTGGGCCCAGGGCACCAGGTGGGAGCGGGATGGGTCCCCAAGCCAGATCAGTGGCGCAGCTTCCTGCCCAGGGTCCTCAGCCAACCCCCATGGCAGGGACACTGGTGCCCACAGGGAGAGCCGGGAAGTCTGGCATGTGGGGGGCAGCGGGGGACCTCCAGGACGTGGATTCAGCACTGGCAGGCCTGGGGCGGAGGCGCCCTTGGCAGTGGTGGTCTGGGGCTACGCAGGGGGCAGGGGAAGCCAAACCCGCAGCCAGACGACCCTCCACCCGGAGGTCCCCAGGAGGCCGCAGGGAGCACGCTCGGCCCCATGGGGCCTGCAGCCCTCTGCTGCCCCCCTGTGGCGGCCCCCCACGCATCCACAGCTCACAGCAGCCAGCGGGGCCAGGGTGCAGGCAGCTGGGGAGGAGGCCAGGCCAGGCTATCTGGGCGGGGGCCACAAGGGCCTGGGCACCCACCCGCACTGCGGCCACGTCACGCCCTGCCCACCCCTGGGGACCCCAGGGCAGCCCCACGTGAGGGCGTCACCTGCACTCAGACATGGCCCCCCGCCCACACTGGGCCTGCTCATGCCATGTGGGGCAGCCTCGCCGGCCTGGCAGAGCAGCAAGGAGCCGGGGCCAGAGATAGGCCCTGGGGGCCCGCGTCACAGCCTCAGACCTCGCCCTCCTCACGCTGACACCAGGGCTCCCAACCGTCAGCAACACGAGGAGTGGCCAGGAGCCACACTGCGCCCTCAGGGGCAGCCAGGGCTTCGGCCAGGCTGGCTCCCTGCCCCCAGGAGACCAGGAGTCTGTGCCCAGCGTCGAGGAACCCAGGGACACGTGGCCCCTGGGGCCAAAGCCCCTCCCTCTGGGATCCAGCGAGTCCTGGCCTTGGGCTCAGAGCTGGGGCCTCACCCACACATCCCACCGGTTCCCCTGAGCCCCGCACTTGCTCTGGGTTCCTGGAAGGACCTATCCCATGCCCACTGCTCCTCAGGCAAGGCCCAGCTCTCAGGACAGCTCTGCGGGAGGGCCACGAACCTATGAGCAGGGCCGGGCAGGCAGCCCGAGGCCTGCAGACCCGGTGAGGGTGTTCCTGCTCTGGGGAGGCCCACGGGCCGGGGGCATCTGTGCTAGCGGGGCGGGCTGTGAGCTCGTGCCTCGGGCTCCAGGCCCAGAAGCAGCTCGAGCAGCAGACCCAGCCTCCATCCCTCCTGCCAGAAAAGGCCCGAGTATCCTTCCTACTCCCCTGGTGCTGGACCGGTGTCCCCCCAACCCGGCCGCAGCGGGCCCAGAGAGCCTGGCCCCATGAGACGGAGGGTCCTGGGGAGACGGAGGCCCTGCCTTGAACCAGGCGTGGGGGCCTCCCCAGCCCCGCCAGCTCCCTCCTTCGGGAGGACCCACTCCCCGCAGGTCTCGTGACTTAACGCTTGGACAAGCTCCCCCAGGGCCCGAGGGCAGGAGACCTGGGCCTGTGGACACGGCCGCCACCGTGAGCAGAGGGCCCGGGCTGCGGTCACTCAGGGCTGGGCACAGACACGGCAGACTGCCCACCATTGGCTATGCCCGGGCCACACAGACCCGTGGCCCGCCTCAGGGCCCTGACCGTTGGGATGGCGCAGATGGGGCCCGGCCCACTGACACTACACCCCCAGGATCCAGCTCCTCTGCTCAGCACCGGGAGGCCGCAGGCAGTACCGGGCTGGTGGGCACGGGCTCTGGGAGGGCCTAGTGGCCCTGAACCCCACCCCGCCCCTCTGGGCAGAGCACCAGGTCTGCACTGGATGGAGGCTCGTGCCACAAGAACGGAACCCACAGGCGGAGCCCGCCCCCACCAGAGGCGCCCACCCTGCGTGGCCCACCCCCAGGCCTGAGCCCATGCCTGTGACCCCTACACTGTGCACGGGATGGTCCAAGCGAGCACACGGACGGCACTCCCGCCCCCGGCTGAAGGCCCCGGGGTCGGGGCGGCGCGCGGGGGACTCACTGGCGTGCTTGTCGGCCAGGGCGATAAGGCTGCTGGAGATGTCGCGGCGCCGGTAGAAGCACACCACCTTGGCCTCCACGTTCCCGCTGGCCGTCTGCAACAGCAAGGCGGACCCTGAGCGCCCTCGCAGGGGCAGCCCCCCCAGGGCCTCAGGCGGGGGCAGGGGCCAGCACACGGAGCCAGGCCCCCACCCACAGCCTCAGGCGGGGGCAGGGGCCAGCACACGGAGCCCTCGCCCCACCCACATCCTCAGGCAGGGGCAGGGGCCAGCACACGGAGCCCACGCCCCAAGCCAAGGGACGGGGCACCCCGGCCGGGGCGGGGGGAGGCTCAGCGGACCTAAAGCCACCCACGCCCCTGCGAGTGGGCACCAGACAGGCACGACCAAGGATGGGGCGCCGGTGCCGGCTGCCCCATGAGCAGAGCCCGAGCCTCGAGGGACGCGGGCACCTGGGCAGGAGCGGTCACCACAGCCTGGGACAACCAGGTTGTCAATGCCCACGAGGCCCCGACCAAGCGGCAGCCAGGACGCGGCAAAACCAGAGGCGCTCGCCTCACACGGAGAAGACCGTTTCTAAACTAACAGGCACTTACGACGTTCTTAACAATAATACAAGGGCTGTATCACAACCCTAATCTTCGCAGAATTTAAAACACTGCAGAGTTTTGCACATTAAGTTAAATAAAGTCTCTTTACACAAAGCATTTAACTTCTAGTTATTCAACTCCATTAGACCAGGAACCTTTCAAGGAAGTCTTCAGAGCCTCATGCGTTCCTGACGTAAGGTAAGTGTTGCCCCCTCTGCCGCTTTACGTGGTCGCCACAGAGGCTTCAGAGGGCACACAGCCTCCCTCCAGCCTACGCGGGACGTGACAAGAACCAAGATGTCTCCAGGGAAAACTAGGGTCCAGAATGCTTGCAGGTGGCACACCCTCCTGGGCATGAGAGCGCGGCCCACGGGGACACAGTCTGCAGGACTCACGAGGATTCCGAGTTTTGCGCGCTGCAATTCCCAGACCAAAAAGCAATCGCTAGAAATGGTCTGGAGGCCATCCGCCGAGCTGGGGAGGAGGAGGGACCTTTGACAGACGCAGACATCCGGCACCTCCACAGGACGGCAGAAGCAACTGGACGGAGCCGGGAGGCCGACCATGGAGCCCCCGGGCTCACACCTTCAGGGCTCCATTGCCGAGCGCGCCCCCAGGGGTCCCTGCCTGGGAGCAGATGCCCTGCCGGGTCCCCCACCAGGATGACAGTGCGGCTCGCAGGGGATGTCCTGTCGGCCTTGGCGACACCTACTTGTGCCCCTTGCTGGACTTTGCAGAGATTCCCACACCCAGGCTCTGACCTCACTCTGAAATCTGCCTTCTAATTCCTCAGGGGAGCCCGCCAGGCCCCCCACACCCCCGCCCCGAGGGTCTGCCCCTCCCCACTCCCACAGCAGGCCTCTCCCTGTCCTTTCAAAACAGTAATCTGCTCCAGTGGCGGAAAGACTTAATTTTCCACGGAGTCAAGGCCGATCGGATACAAACCCAATCAAACTCTTAAGAAGAAAATTCAACAATCCCTTCGCAAGCTCATGAAAGCCCCAAGTCTCGGGAGGGCCAGGGGACGCGGTGGCAGGCACAGCTCGAGGAGGGTTTGTGGGGTCAGGGCTTTGCGAGGGGCAGAGGGGAGGGGGTGAGCCAGCGGAGACGCAGACCCCAACCCATAGGGCTGCGCTTTTCTTAAGGAAAGCTCGCTGTCCGCTTGCTCTCCTTTATGGAGAAGCAGCAAAGCGCACAGGTGGCCCTGCCCGCCACGCGGCCCACTCCCCTCCGACCCGTCACAGTTCACTCCAGGGTCTGCTCCACTTGCTGGGACCCCTGCACCACCCCAGGCCGCTCCAGGGGGACAGCGTGGAGATGGATCAGCCGCCTGCAGGACGCCCTTCCGCGGGGGCATCCGCTGTCCTGGGGCTGGGCAGGCCTGCGGCTCTGGGAGGAAGGTCGTGGGGGCAGGTGGGGTGGGGGAGCATTTCCTCGGTCGCTTCTCCGCCTGTGAAGCCCTGTCCCTCTGACCCCTGCGGGCTGGCTGCGAGGCCCCCGGAGGAGCCTCCACTGGGCTGACTTCTCTCTCTGTGATTTGGCCCCGGTCTCCGCGAGCACCTTCCAGGGGTCACTTCTCACCAAGCCTCCCAGCCCCATGACCGCAGCCGTGGCCGTGTCCCTGAGGGCGCCCGGCGCACCTGGCC
Organism: Neotragus moschatus; assembly: GCA_006410615.1. NCBI lineage: Eukaryota > Metazoa > Chordata > Mammalia > Artiodactyla > Bovidae > Neotragus > Neotragus moschatus. The sequence goes on from SJYA01011994.1 coordinate 11,386, forward strand.
CGTCTCCCTCGTCAGCTGCACCCACGCCAGCCCTGTCCCCAGCCGTCGTGACGGGGCTCATGAGGAAGCTGCCCTCCCGTATTCCCACCCACCAGGCCGCCAGCCAAGGGCAGGCGTTTCGCAGGGACAGTGGCTCACGTCTGACCCCGGAGATCGCCCTTCTCCACCTCCCACGTGTGTGAGGCCACTGGGGCCCCAGCTACTGCCAGGTGAGATTCCTCCGGCTGACCGGTCTGCAGCCTCTGCCTGAGCCGCGCTTGCCCAGGCTGCGACCGCCTCTCCAGCCGGGACGGAGCCCCATGCCCCACGGCAGGGAGGCGGACAGGGCACAGGGCTGAGGACCAGCCAGACCATGGCAGACGGCCGTGCGCCCTGGCTCCTGGGATCGGCCTTCCCCCGCCCCACCCGCAGAGGCCCCGGGCTGTCGTGGGCAGAGATCAATGGGGAGGGCCGCAGCCAGAGTGAGGGCACCACGGCCGCCCTGAGACCCCAGCCGCCGTGGCCCCACCGGCCGAGGAGACGCCGGGGGCAGAGGCCTGGCCCCGAGCTGCGCCTTCAACCGGCACCACTGCCCACCACATGGGGGTGACCGCCTGCCCCGTCGCAGCAGCGGGCACGGGGGAGCCCTCTTGCCCTGTGGCTCCAGCAGGCAGTGAGCAGGCGGCAGGGGAGGTACCCCAGGGCCCAAGCTCCAACAGCGAGGCCACCCCACGGCTCACCCTGGCCAGGCCCCAGCCCCAGGCTGGGGCTCCGGGGACCCCAACTCCCACCCATGCCTGGTCCTGGCGAGCGTGGTCGTGGGGCTGGGGTACAGCCGCAGCCAAGTCTGATCCTTGGAGGCTAAGTGCCCTGACCGGCCCGGCATGGAGGCCCCACAAGGCAGCCCCTCGCCTGCACGGGTGACATGGAGCTTCTCTGAGGGCTGCTCCGGGGAGGGGGCTGCAGCCACCCCTGCAGGAACCTGGGAGGGAGGAGCACCAGGCCCCAGGGCCGCTGACCGGGCTCCACAGTGGCGAGCTCGGCGGCCCCTCAGCACCCCCGTCCACGCAGCCAACCAAGCGGCCTGCAGGAGAGGCGGGGCGGCTCCCGCGGCTAGGGCGTTCCGCAGGGACAGGGCTGGCTCCCACCGCAGCCCCCAGCCCCGGGGCTGGAAGGGCTCAGGAGCGCCCTCCCAGGACACTGCCGGTGTGGGGCGGGCAGGGAGATGGGCAGGGGCGTCCTCCGCTCAGCGAGGCCAGCAGGGACCCCGAGGAAGGGGCTCCAGGAGGACCCAGCAGGGATGGGCACACACTACCTTGTTGAGCTCTTCAATCCTCCGGATCAGGTACGGGTTGCTGGAGGAGTTCTCGAAGTAGACGTAGTCTGCAAAGGGGTGGAGGGGAGAGCATGTCAGCTGTGCGGAGCCCCTCACCCGCCCCAGGGTCCTCGCTATGGGGGCGGGTGAGCTGAGGCAGGGTCACCGCTCTGGGCGGGAGTCCACAGCCCGCCCCCCGGAACATCTTCGCAGTGCTGGGGGGCACCTGGGTCGGATGGGTGGAGCCCCAGAGACATCAGCACAGGGAAGGGCTGCCAGACTCCACCCCACCCCACGCACACCAGTCCCGGCCCCAGAAAACCATCACCTTCCCTGGAAAGATGGACATGCTGGATAGGGTCCTGGACTCCCGTGGGGGCGGGAGGAGGCCGGGCACCCAGGGGAGCAGGGTCCCAGGCCTCAGGCCAGTGCAAGCTCCCCTCACGGAAGTTCGTTTCCCCAAAGCCCTGGGGTGGGCGCAGGGAGGCCTGCAGTGGGAGTGGGGGGCCTGCCCAGGGAAGCCCAGGCTGTGGGCCGTCGCCTGCCCCACGCGCCTGCAGGGGATGGCTGCTCTGCTGGACTCTGCTGAGGCTCGCACACGGCCCAGTTGAGCCCGGATGGACAGTACCCCAGAGGGGTCACAGCAGGGGTGTGCCCATCCGTGCTGCCGGGGCAGGGGCCCCAGGGCGGGCTGGCCGTGCGGTGGGCAGGCTTTATCACACGTAGATTTGTTCAGTAAAGCTACTTTTACAAAAAGGCCTCAGATCAACCATCTAAGCTTTCACTCTAAGAAACCATATGATAAGCAACTTAAACCTGAAAGAATCGCTCCTACGCGTCGGGAACCGGAAACAGCCCACACATCCCCGGGTACGTGTGTCTGCGGCAGCACCCAGCTCCCTGGACCAGGGGTGGGGGGCGGGCTGGCGGAGGGGTGGGGGCCACACTCCCAGGGCCCCGCACTCCCGAGGGTGGGGTTCAATGTGGGCACAAACTCGGGGCAGGAGAAGGGTGGGCCCAGCAGCCGGACGCTGAGCAGCCACAGGGGGCGGGGGGCTGCAGGGACCCCACGAAGGACCCGACTGGAGAAGAGACCCAAAAAAGGAGCCCCCGACGCCCCCCAAATACAGGGGGAAGGCCAGCCACTGACCCCCTCCAAACACAGGGGGAAGGCCAGCCACCGACCCCCTCCAAACACAGGGGGAAGGCCAGCCACAGGCCCACTCACACTCCCCCCACACCACTGGAGGAGGGGCCTGGGGCTCAGGAGGCCCCAAACCCCCGCCAGCACCCCGGGGACCAGAGCATGNGACCCCCTCCAAACACAGGGGGAAGGCCAGCCACAGGCCCACTCACACTCCCCCCACACCACTGGAGGAGGGGCCTGGGGCTCAGGAGGCCCCAAACCCCCGCCAGCACCCCGGGGACCAGAGCATGGAGCCCCCACCGGGCGCAACCTCTGCACAGTCAGGCCGGCAGCCTGGATGGGGCCACACCCCCGGCCCAGGGGTCACAGCGCGGAATAAGGACAAAAAGCCACCTAGCCGCCTCAGCCGACGACACCTGAACAGCTCCTGGTTAAAACTCAGAAGCAAACCAGGAGTCCAAGAACATCCTCGCCTGCTGGCAGGCTTCTCCAAAACCCACAGCGACGCCACCTCCACTGATGGACCCGGGACCGGGCGCCCGCCGCCCCCTGCTGCTCACCCACAGGCCCCGGCGGCTCCACGAGCAGAAAGCAAGCACACGAGGGGTGCAGCCTGGAAAGGGAGGGAAAGGCGCCCCCTTCAGACGGCGTGGCTGTCTACAGAGCAGCCCCCGCTCGGCCAAGCAGCTGCCAGCACCAAGAAGCTGGGGCCACCCCGGCCAGCTGGAAGGGCCTCAGCCGCCCGTGGCCAGGGCGGCCTGCTCCATAACCCTGCTTTCTCCTGTTAGAAGAAAGAAGCTCACGGGGGAGGGTTTAGCAAGCTCATAGGATGCAAAAGTCTATCAGAAACACCATCTACAGGACTCCCCTGGTGGTCCAGTGGTTAAGAATCTGCCAGCCAACACAGGGGACGCAGGGTCCACCCTCATCTGGGAGGCGGCATGTCACGGGGCGGCTAGGCCCACGCACCGCAGGAGAAGGCGCGCCGTGAGACCGTGCAGTGCGCAGAGGAACCCCGGTTGCCACGGCCAGAGAGGGCCTGCCAGCAGCAGCCACAGTCCTGCACAGCCAAGAGCCAACACATCGATAAAAAAAATTAAGTACCACTTAATACTTCAGTACCGAGGTATCAACTTAACAATCTATGAATCCTTAAACATCAAATGTCCTGCGCAAAGATCTGTGTGCTGAAAACTACAAGACACTAGTGAGAAAAACCAACAAAGTCTAAATAAGTAGTGACGAATGAGGTATCATTAGAACACAGACCACGAACCTTTTCCGGTTAAGGGCCAGACAGTAAGGACTGCAGGCCTCGCAGGACCGGAAGTGAAACCAAAGATACCCCTTTAGGTTATTTATTCACAGGACACATTTCCACAAACGTCTTGCCAATGAAATCTAAAGTAAATAATTGAATACACTTCTCCTGATAAAATACTGGTCTACTAAGAAATTCTGTTGGGGGGAGGGGACAATTCATTTAAGCAGGGCTCAGAGTCCACGTGCTCCATCACAACAGCCCGGGGCCCTGTCCCTGCTGACACTGACCCGGACCACAGCCTCAGCGTCTCTGCACACACGAAGCACCTGAACGCTAGTGTCCGTCTGCCAGCGCGAAAGCTGAACTGAGAACATTCATGTCGAACCTGCCGCGCTTCCTCTCTGACCCTTCCTTTCAGCGTCGGGTCAGCCCAGCAGGCCCCAGGCCAGCCCTGGCTAGCGACAGGCCAGCCCTGGCTAGCGACCAGCTGGGAGGAACACCCTGGACGCCGAAGTGCGTGTGGCCACGCTGTCTGCAACCCCGGAAGGACGGGCGGGAAGCGTGACCTCTTTCCTCTCCCTGCTTCTACCGTGAGGACCCTAAACTGAAGCTCGAATGCAGCTCCTCCGAGTCCTCAGAGTCCTGTCGGCGGAGAAGCAAGCCCGAAGCACCTCAGAGGTGGGCGGCGGAGTGGCTTCGGAGGCCGGGACACCTCCACCGCCAGCAACCTGAGCTCAGGAAACGCGGCCGCTGCAGACACGGGTCCCAGTGGAGGCCCCATCCACGTTCCGACAGGAGGGACCTGCGCGAGCAGTCGGTGGCTCAGCGGCAGTCGCCACCAAACCGAACGCGTAAACTCACAGAAAGCGCCCTTTTACGTCCTTTTCAGATGAACCCACAGAGAACCATCACCAAAGCTGCGGCAAAACTAGCGTCCAAAGGCCGCTCCCCTCGTTGTGGGCAGGGCAAGCCAAGACATGCAGCCTCCACCTCTGATCCGACTCACGGCGCTCACGGCTGCGGCCCGCCCTGTCAACCCGTCACCTGTGACAGGTCTGCCCCCACCAGGGTTCTCCGGGGAAGCACGCAGCGGTCTGTCCCACCAGCCAGCTCATGTGGATATGGAGGCCAAGAGGTCAGACGGTGTCCATCCGCAAGCCGGGACCAGGGCGGCTGGTGGTGAGGGTCAGCCTGCGTCTGACGGCCTGACCCAGGAGCCCCTAAGCGGCCCGAGGGCAGGAGACGGACACAGGTGAGAGCAGGAGCCGCCACTCCCCGTGGCGGGGCGGGGTAGGCTCAGATCCAGCGCGGACCTGGCCAGAAGCACCCTGGCGGACACCGAGGGACGATAACCCGTGGCCGCCCTGAGCCCGCCCAGGTGGACACGCGTCCCAGCAGAGCCCGCTTCCGCTGGCACCAGGCTGGTGTTTTCCCAACTTCTCTGAGGATCTTGGCTGTGCCTGCAGGCAGACTCTTCACAGAGCCAGGCTCCTGACCCCAGGGCTCCGGGCCCTCAGCCTGGGAAGCTGACCACCAGCATGATGCAGGGACGTCTCGGCCAAGGACTAGCTCTTCCTGCCCGGCCAAAGACCTAGGGAGACCCCGTGATGGCGTCTTCATGGACTTGGTGAGGCGGGTCAGCTGTGACGGGCCCTCTCTGAGCTGGAAGGTCCATGGCTGTCCTGGCGTGCGCACGCCATCCCCACGCACACGCTGTCACCACACACACACGCTGTCCCCGCACACGCTGTCCCCACGCACACACTGTCCTCACACGCACACGCTGTCCCCACACACACGCTGTCCCGACACGCACACGCTGTCCCCCCACGCACACGCTGTCCCCACACGCACATGCACACGCTGTCCTCACACACACACACGCTGTCCCCGCGCACACGCACACTGTGCCCCCCCACACGCTGTCCCTACATGCACATGCTGTCCCCACACGCACTGT
>SJYA01011995.1:0-11465 GCA_006410615.1 Neotragus moschatus
AGTGTCTTTTAATTTCATGGCTGCAGTCACCATCTGCAGTGATTCTGGAGCCCAGAAAAATAAAGTCAGTCACTGTTTCCACTGTTTCCTCATCTATTTCCCATCAACTGATGGGACCAGATGCCATGATCTTCATTTTCTAAATGTTGAGCTTTAAGCCACCTTTCTCACTCTCCGCTTTCACTTTCATCAAGAGGCTCTTTAGCTCTTCACTTTCTGCCATAAGGATAGTGTTATCTACATATCTGAAGTTATTGATATTTCTCCTGGCACTTTTGATTCCAACTTGTGCTTCCTCCAGCCCAGCATTTCTCATGATGTACTCTGCATAGAAGTTAAATAAGCAGGGTGAAAATATACACCTTGCATACTCCTTTTCCTATTTGGAACCAGTCTGTTGTTCCATGTCCAGTTCTAACTGTTGCTTCCTGACCTGCATATAGGTTTCTCAAGAGGCAGGTCAGATGGTCTGGTATTCCCATCTCTTTCAGAATTTTCCACAGTTTATTGTGATCCACATAGTCAAAGGCATTGTCATAGTCAACAAAGCAAAAATAGATGTTTTCCTGGAACTCTTTTGCTCTTTCGATGATCCAGTGGATGTTGGCAATTTGATTTCTGGTTCCTCTGCCTTTTCTGAAAACAGCTTGAACATCTGGAAGTTCAGAGTTCACGTATTGCTGAAGCCTGGCTTGGAGAATTTTAAGCATCACTTTACTAGCATGTGAGATGAGGGCAATTGTGTGGTAGTTTGAGCATTTTTTACCATTGCCTTTCTTTGGAATTGGAATAAAAACTGACCTTTTCCAGTCCTGTGGCCACTGCTGAGTCTTCCAAATTTGCTGGCATATTGAGTGCAGCACTTTCACAGCATCATCTTTCAGGATTTGGAATAGCTCCACTGGAATTCCGTCACCTCCACTAGCTTTGTTCCTAGTGATGCTTTCTAAGGCCCAATTGACTTCACATTCCAGGATGTCTGGCTCTAGATGAGTGATCACACCATCGTGATTATCCAGGTCATGAAGATCTTTTTTTGTACAGTTCCTCTGTGTATTCTTGCGACTTCTTCCTAATATCTTCTGCTTCTGTTAGGTCCATACCATTTCTGTCCTTTATCGAGCCCATCTTTGCATGAAATGTTCCCTTGGTATCTCTAATTGTCTTGAAGAGATCTCTAGACTTTCCCATTCTGTTCTTTTCCTCTATTTCTTTGCATTGATCACTGAAGAAGGCTTTCTTATCTCTTCTTGCTATTCTTTGGAACTCTGCATTCAGATGCTTATATCTTTCCTTTTCTCCTTTGCTTTTTGCTTCTCTTCTTTTCACAGCTATTTGTAAGGCCTCCCCAGACAGCCATTTTGCTTTTTTGCATTTCTTTTCCATGGGGATGGTCTTGATCCCTGTCTCCTGTACAATGTCACGAACCTCATTCCATAGTTCATCAGGCACTCTATCTATCAGATCTAGGCCCTTAAATCTATTTCTCACTTCCACTGTATAATCATAAGGGATTTGATTTAGGTCATACCTGAATGGTCTAGTGGTTTTCCCTACTTTCTTCAATTTAAGTCTGAATTTGGCAATAAGGAGTTCATGATCTGAGCCACAGTCAGCTCCTGGTCTTGTTTTTGTTGACTGTATAGAGCTTCTCCATCTTTGGCTGCAAAGAATATAATCAATCTGATTTCGGTGTTGACCATCTGGTGATGTCCATGTGTAGAGTCTTCTCTTGTGTTGTTGGAAGAGGGTGTTTGCTATGACCAGTGCATTTTCTTGGCAAAACTCTATTAGTCTTTGCCCTGCTTCATTCCGCATTCCAAGGCCAAATTTGCCTGTTACTCCAGGTGTTTCTTGACTTCCTACTTTTGCATTCCAGTCCCCTATAATGAAAAGGACATCTTTTTTGAGTGCTAGTTCTAAAAGGTCTTGTAGGTCTTCATAGAATTGTTCAACTTTAGCTTCTTCAACATTACTGGTTGGGGTATAGACTTGGATTACTGTGATATTGAATGGTTTGCCTTGGAGAGGAACAGAGTTCATTCTGTCGTTTTTGAGATTGCATCCAAGTACTGCATTTCGGACTCTTTTGTTGACCATGATGGCTACTCCATTTCTTCTGAGGGATTCCTGCCCACAGTAGTAGATACAATGGTCATCTGAATTAAATTCACCCATTCCAGTCCATTTTAGTTCACTGATTCCTAGAATGTCGACATTCACTCTTGCCATCTCTTGTTTGACCACTTCCAATTTGCCTTGATTCATGGACCTGACATTCCAGGTTCCTATGCAATATTGCTCTTTACAACATCGGACCTTGCTGCTATCACCAGTCACATCCATCACTGGGTGTTATTTTTGCTTTGGCTCTATCCTTTCATTCTTTCTGGAGTTATTTCTCCACTGATCTCCAGTCGCATATTGGGCACCTACTGACCTGGGGAGTTCCTGTTTCAGTATCCTATCATTTTGCCTTCTCATACTGTTCATGGGCTTCTCAAGGCAAGAATACTGAAGTGGTTTGCCATTCCCTTCTCTGATTCTGTCAGACCTCTCCACCATGACCTGCCTGAATTGGGTTAAGCTGCGGGCATGGCTTAGTTTCATTGAGTTAGACAAGGGTGTGGTCTTAATGTGATTAGATTCACTCCATGGATAAGTAAGGAAACACTGAACTGACTGAATCCACTATGAATTGCCCAGATTGACTTTTCTACATTAACCTGCCATTGTGAGGCTCCTTCTTTGAGACAAAAAAATAAAAATGCCAGATGCCTATTCTCTTCAATCACAGTTGGATCTAGTTTGACAGAGTGATTGGAAGATTTGCGGAGGAGAGTTAGGTAGAGAGAGGACTGTTTCTGTAAATTTTCTCCTCATTATATCCTTCATGGATATCCTATCCATTATTAGATCTTAAGCACTGACATCAACACTTAGACATATGGTTTCTTTTGAAGTAGACAAAAGTCTGAGTCACAGCTGGTGCTGGAGAAGACTCATGAGAGTCCCTTGGACTGAAAGAAGATCAAAAAAGTCAGTCTTAAAAGAAATCAACCCTTAATATTCATTGGAAGGACTGATGCTGAAGTGGAAGCTCCAATACTTTGGCCACCTGATATGAAGAGCTGACTCACTGGGAAAGACCTTGATGCTGGGAAAGAATGAGGGCAAAAGAAGGGAGTAGCAGAGGATGGGATGGTTAGATAGCATCACCAACTCAATGGACATAAATTTCAGCAAGCTCTAGGAGACAGCAGAGAACAGAGGAGCCTTGTGTGCTGCAGTCCATGGGGTCCCAGAGTAGGACACGACTTAGCAACTGACCAACAGCATCATCGCTGGAAAACTTTTTTCCAACCTCATGTCAGTCTTTATGTTTAACCTATTGCTAATGGAAATGTTCTGCCAAGTCCAGGAAAAATACACCCTTTACACACCTTACTTGCATAATCATCAAATTATGAAAGTATCTACAGTCCTGACTAAGTGTATCAACATTGCCACTAATTGTAACTAGGTCATCAGAACTTGAAATAGCTAACAAGCATTACCATTATTAAGAGCCCATAGAGCAGAGGTCACAAGTTAGATGTTCACACAGTGAAAGTCTTCTAAAAGCTTTAACATGGGAAACTGTTCACCATCTCTTTCTGTGCAATGACACAGATATGCTTTATTCATCTGGGGAGAACAAACACATTGATGCTGTGAAGCAAGCACCTCCTTCCTGAAGACAACTTTCTTACTGCCATTAGTGATCATGCTTCAGATAGGAGTCAACGTGGCACCTTCACATTATCTCTTTCTACAGCTGTGAACCCCTCTCAGCATATCGCAAGAGCAGGAAAATGAGCAAATGAAAACCTGAAAACAAGTTGGAAACAGAAGCACCCCATTTAATTGAACTGAAAAGTTCTTCCTAAGTTTGCGGCAAACTCACTTGGCAGCAAAATGTGAACTGATATACAACTGTTTAAAGACTATTTACCCTAGTTAGCATGAATATTCATTCATTTCTCTGCAGAAATAACAATGTGCTTGATTACAGGGCAAAGACCTGTTGGGAACATTATATTATACATCAGCATATTACATAAGTTATATGCATTTGATTGTCTTTCTGAAATTCAAAAATCTCTGAATTCTAAAATGTTTGTAACCTCAAAGGTTTTAGGTAAAAAAGAGTGCATTTGTACTCATTTTTCTGATTAGGTTATATAGAATTAGTCTAGCCACTTTAATTTCATATGGTAATATACTTGGTCCATATCCCTGATTCTAGTTTCCTCATTTATGTCCATGCCATAATATATCTCATCTTAACTGGAGTACTAGGTAATTTATGATAGCCGAGCACTTAACTTGAATATATGTATGTATACATATATAAAACCTATATGTTTATGTGACACAAATACACACAGAGAAGTGCTTTAGGAACCAGCTCAAATTTAGTAACACTACTGCTGCTAAACTGCTTCAGTCGTGTCCAACTCTGTGCGACCCCATAGACGGCAGCCTACCAGGCTCCTCTGTCCCTGGGATTCTCCAGGCAAGAGTATTGGAGTGGGTTGCCATTTCCTTCTCCAATGAATAAAAGTGAAAAGGGAAAGTGAAGTCGCTCAGTCGTGCCTGACTCTCAGCAAAGCCNGCTCCTCCATCCATGGGATTTTCCAGGCAAGAGTACTGGAGTGGGATGCCATTGCCCATATGATACAAATACATTACTATCATTTCATAAGAAAATTTTGTTCATAATAGAGTCCTAATTGTTAAGCACACTGTATTACTGAGATTGCTCGTTCACTCTGTAAATTGTATTAAATTTAAATACTTCTTTTGATTGTGAAAAGGCCTGTATCCTATCTATAAACCAAATTGAGTAAATTGTCTTGAAAATTCTGGATTAACTGGTGCCATCTAGTGGTGAAAGAATCTATTGCTTTTTATTTTTATTAATATTTTTTTAATTTTTATTTTTACTTTATTTTACTTTACATTACTGTATTGGTTTTGCCATACATCGACATGAATCCTCCACGGGTGTACATGAGTTCCCAATCCTGAACCCTCTCCCACCTCCCACCCCATATCATCTCTCTGGATCATCCCCGTGCAGCAGCCCCAAGCATCCCGTATCCTGTATTGAACATAGACTGGTGATTTCGTTTCTTACATGATAGTATACATGTTTCAGTGCCATTCTCCCAAATCATCCCACCCTCTCCCTCTCCCTCAGAGTCCAAAAGTCCATTCTATACATCTGTGTCTCTTTTGCTAGCTCGCATACAGGGTTATCATTACCATGTTTCTAAATTCCATATATATGAGTTAGTATACTGTATTGGTGTTTTTCTTTCTGGCTTACTTCACTCTGTATAATTGGCTCCAGTTTCATCCATCTCATTAGAACTGATTCAAATGTATTCTTTTTAGTGGCTGAGTGATACTCCATTGTGTATATGTACCACAGCTTTCTTATCCATCCATCTATTTCTCCTATTTCTCCTTTAATTTTTATTTTTATAACCTATTATAGTCTATTGCTTTTTAATCACCAGTATTTTGGGACCACAGTGGCTGGCTCCAGGGACAAAGCAGACAAAAATCAAAACTAAACAAACAAAAAATAGGCAATCATCCCTGACGCATGACCAATTGTTCAAGTTTTGTGTCCCCTCCACAAAATTTCTGCCTTTGTTTACTCTTTGGTATCTTCGTCTAGTTGTGGGTTTTTAAATTCATTTGTCCAGAGAGTTTATAGATATTTGAAAGATGGGCGAAGGGAATTATGCCACCATCCTGCAACCAGAACTTGAGTGATAGGGTTTTGATTGTAGAATTTTATGGTCCTTTGAGCGAACTTGATGGGCTTTAAACTCCTCTAGATTGGATTGATATCGTACAAAATTCTGTCTCCCAGATAGGCCTTTCTCTCTCATCTTGCAGGAATAATATTTTTACACAGTAAAAAAGGCACCTATAGCTGTTCCGTGAAGTGTGGCCTGTCATAGGTTCCCTGCCTAAATTTTCCTGCATCCCCGTTTTCCCCCAGGAAACTACTGTACTGCATTTAAACCTTAAATCAGCTCCCACTTAGAAAAAAATTTCAAAAAGATTTTTTTTTTCCAACTCTCAATCACACCCATTAAAATAAAGAAGCCAGAGAATGACATTGGCATCTTCACGGCATAAGATATTCACTTNCTGCATCCCCGTTTTCCCCCAGGAAACTACTGTACTGCATTTAAACCTTAAATCAGCTCCCACTTAGAAAAAAATTTCAAAAAGATTTTTTTTTTCCAACTCTCAATCACACCCATTAAAATAAAGAAGCCAGAGAATGACAGTGGCATCTTCACGGCATAAGATATTCACTTTCTCTTCTCCTTTGATTTAAAACTGATTGGATGTATATAACCAAACAATAGTGCCTCTGTGCAGTGCACTAGGACACCCGGGAGATACATCCGTTGTCTGCATCTGAAAGGGAATGGATTGGACCTCAAACAAGACGTGGGGGCCCTGAGTATCGCAGCTGCTGTGGAGGCAAAGGGGCAGTCATGGCCTCTCTAGCAGAGGAGGTGGAAAGGGAAGTGTTTAGTGAAAATCTGTCTGCCTGCTCGGGTATAGCTGGAGAGACCTGCTGCTCTCCAGGAGCACCTGGATCTGTGAAGCATACTCTGATGCAGGAGGGAAAGGAAAGGGAAGAAAGCAGACAAAGAGAATAAGAGGATCACATTTCCTGCTGTCCACTCTGTGATTTCAGCAGGCAGACAACTCACAGTCCCCTGGGATTCCCTACTGTGCTGCGGACACAGCCGAAGCCCCAGGTGCCATGCACATACTTCCCCTCTCTGCTACCAACTTTCTTTTAGGCCACAATTTTTAGGGTCACTCCCAATATTTTGCAAGTCAGATCCACTCAGAGAAACCAAAAATTTGTGCCAAGAGCCATTTTCTGGAAAATAAAAGAAAGGTTTCTGTCAATTTGTTGAACTGTTGAATCAAAGTAAACAAAACCTTCCCTAAATAAGAAAGGCATTTGCCCTTTCAAATGAGATTTTTATCACATGCTATGAAATAGCACAGTAATACAGTATCGCAGGAAGAAAATGGCAATTCTTAAGCAGAGGAACTGAAAGACACATAATATTGCAATATAGCTGATAAAGAATTCAAATGGCTGTTATGAAGAAATTCAATAAGGTACAAGATAACTCAAAAAAACAATTCAAAGAACTTAGGAATAAAATTAATTCTACGGAGTCTGTTTCTCCAGTTTCGTCACTAGCCTTGACTAATTCTGCAGCCTTCTTCCTCGCAATGATCACTAATGTTTCTACTTTTGTGCATGTACATGTGTTTTATTCCCATTTTACAAAAATCTTGGCTTCTTAAGTGTCAATCCTGTGTCAGCAGGTAAGGAATCTGCTGCAATGCAGGAGACCCCGGTTTGATTCCTGGGTCAGGAAGTTCCCCTGGAAAAGGGAAAGGCTACCCACTTCAGTATTCTTGGGCTTCCCTGGTGGTTCAGATGGCAAAGAATACACCCTCAGTGTGAGAGACCTGGGTTTGATCCCTGGTTGGGAAGATCCCCTGGAGGAGAGAGTGGCAATCCACTCCAGTATTCTTGCCTGGAGAATCCCCATGGACTGAGGAACCTGGTGGGCTACAGTCCATGGGGTTGTAAAGAGTCAGACAAAACTGAGTGGCTAAGCACACTGGGTCAGTGTCTTAATAATCAGCTAGTAATTGTCCTAATTTGTGTGTGAACACCTTTACTTCACCTTCTTGCTGAGGTATATGGGTGTGAGTTGGTGTGCACATTCAAAAGTTCAGGCAGGTAACAAATATGTCATGATTTTTGCCTTTTTGGTGCACAGGGCATCATATTTAGCTCTGGAATGATGATGGGTGGAGAGCAATACAGTCTCTCCTGTGTGTGTATGCATCCTTCTGCATATGTTCAGACTGCCAGACCCCCTGGAGTATGCAGCTGATTATCAAAGTCCACTTAGGACTCTCGCATCCTCTGGATGTCTTTGTTAACACTTCTGGTTTTTCTGTTCATTATACAAGCCAGCATCACATCTGCAATATTGACCTTCCATGAGGGCTTCCCACCATGATTATGATCATTTTCAACAATGTCCCTTGGCCTGGGACTTTTCCAGGTTCTAGCCCAAATCAAACATTGAAATCGAACTCAACATTCAAAAAACAAAGATCATGGCATCTGGTTCCATCACTTCATGACAAATAGATGGAGAAACAATGGAGACCGTGGGACTGACTTTATTTACTTGGGCTTTAAAATCACTGCAGATGGTGACTGCAGCCATGAAATTAAAAGACGCTCACTCCTCAGAAGAAAAGCTATGACCAACCCAGACAGCATATAAAAAAGCAGAGACTTTACTTTGCCAACAAAGGTCTGTCTAGTCAAAGCTATGGTTTTTCCAGTGGTCATGTATGGATGTTAGAGTTGGACCATAAAGAAAGCTGAGCACTGAAGAACTGATGCTTTTGAACTGTGGTGTTGGAGAAGACTCTTGAGAGTCCCTTGGACTGCAAGGAGATCCAACCAGTCCATCCTAAAGGAAATTGATCTTGAATATTCATTGGAAGGACTGATGCTGTAGCTGAAGCTCCAATACTTTGGCCACCTGATGTGAAGCACTGACTCATTGGAAAAGACCCTGATGCTGGGAAAGGTTAAAGGTGGGAGGAGAAGGGGACAACAGAGGATAAGATGGTTGGATGGCATCACCAACTTGATAGACATGAGTTTGAGCAAGCTCTGGGAGTTGGTGATGGACACAGAGGCCTGTTGTGCTATAGTCCATGAGGTTGCAAAGAGTCAGACATGAATGAGTGACTGAACTGAACTGAATTTTCAGTTTTAAATCTGTCTATCCTGAATCAAGATCCAGTGGATAGTAAAGGTGCAAGAATCTGGGCTGGAAGGCCTTCAAAACCCTCTCCAGAGGAATGGATAAAGAAGATGTGGTACATATATACAATGGAATATTACTCAGCTATAAAAAGGAATGAAATAATGTCATTTGCAGCAACATGGATGGGCCTAAAGATTGTCATACTGGGGCTTCGCTGGTGGCTCAGTGGTAAAGAATCCACCTGCCAATGGAGGAGACATGGATTCAATCCCTTGTCCAGGAGCATCCCAAATGCTGCAGAACAGCACATGCCTGTGTGCCAGAACTATTGAGACTGTGCTTTGGAGCCTGGGATCCACATATACTGCCTCAACTATTGAAGCCCGTGACCCCTAGAGCCCCTGCTCTGCAGCAAGAGAAGTCACTGCAATGAGAAGCAGGCACAACACAACTAGAGAGTAGCCCCAGCTCGCCACACTAGAGAAAAGCACCCACAGCAACGAAGACCCAGCACGGCCAAAAATAAATCAATAAAATTTAAAACATATTGTCACACTGAGTGAAGCAAGTCAAACAGAGAAAGACAAATATATGATACTGCTTACATGTGGAATCTAAGAAAAGGGTACAAACGAACTTACTAACAAAACAGAAATAGAATTACAGATATAGAAGAAAAGTTTATGGTTACCAGAAGTAATGGAGCAATAAATTGGAAGATTGGGACTGACATGCACACACTAGTATATATAAAATAGATAAATAATAAGGACTTACTGTGTAGCATAGGGAACCCTACTCAATGCTCTGTAATGGCCTATATGGGACAAGAATCTAAAAATGAGTGGATGTTTGTATAACTGATTCACTGATTCACACCTGAAACTAACACAAAACAGTGTCAATAAATCAGCTCTACTCCAACAACAGTAAAAAAAAAAAATAAAGGTGAAGAAATTACAAAAACTAAAAGAGGAAAAATATTTTGTGCCACGTGCAAATTATATGATATTCCAATTTCAATGTAATGGATGAAGTTTTGTTGGCACACATGCTTATTCGAGTCCATATGTCTACGGCTGCTTTTGCACTGCAGTGGCCAAGTAAAGAGTGACAGAGACAATTTACGGTGCTCTACAAACTCTTTGCTTCCCACTACTGCTCATCTCACTGCAAATCACCATGATGTCTTCATAATCTGGCTACTGTTAATAATGCCATGATTAGCATGGAGTGCACATATTTTCTTGAACTATTTCTTGTATTCTTTGGATAAATACCCAGAAGCGGGATGGCTAGATCATATGGTGGTTTTATTGTTAAGTTTTGAGCAATCTCTATAGTGTTCTCCAATAGGGCACACGTGCTCCATCGTTCTGTCATTTCCAACTCCTTGAGACCCCATGGAGTGTTGCCCGTCAAGCTTGTTTGTCCATAGAATTTCCCAGGCAAGAATACTGGAGTGGGTTGCCATTTTCTACTGCAGAGGATCTTCCCAATCCAGGGTTCACACCCACGTCTCTTGCTTCTTCTGCATTGGCAGGTGGACCCTTTTACCACTGAGCCCCCTGGAAGCTTGTTTTCCATGGTAACTACACCAATTTACGTTCCCTTCAACATTGTATGAGGGTTCCCGTTTCTCCACATCCCTGCCAACACTNCTGGAGTGGGTTGCCATTTTCTACTGCAGAGGATCTTCCCAATCCAGGGTTCACACCCACGTCTCTTGCTTCTTCTGCATTGGCAGGTGGACTCTTTTACCACTGAGCCCCCTGGAAGCTTGTTTTCCATGGTAACTACACCAATTTACGTTCCCTTCAACATTGTATGAGGGTTCCCGTTTCTCCACATCCCTGCCAACACTCATTTTTTCTTGCCTTATTGGGTAAAGTCATTCTAACAGATGTGAAGTGATATCTCATTGTGGCTTTTATTTGTATTACCCTGATAATTAGTTTTGTTGAACATCTTTTCATGTGCTTGCCTGTTGGCCATCTGTATGTCTTTTATTCCACTCCTCTGCCCATCCTTGAATTAGGTTGTTTTTGTTGTTGTTGAGTCATATGAGTTGTTTATGTTCATTATGGCATCATTTACAATAGCCAAAATAAGGAAACAAACCTGGTGTTCAACAACTGATGAATGAATAGAGATGTTTTACATGTATATGAAATGGAATATTTCTAAGCCATAAAAACATGAAATCTTGCCATTTATAACAACACGGATGAAACTTGAAAATACTATGTTAAATGAAGTAAATCAGACAAAGAAAAACAAATACTGTATTATTTCACTCATAAGAGGAATATAATAAATAAACAAAAAATCCAAAATAAATGAACAAACAAAACCAAACAAAAACCAAGCACATAGGTACAGAGAACAGAATAGTGATTATCCGCTGGGGTCCAGCCCCAGTGGATCCAGGGTAATTCGAAGGGGAGATGGAGTAGGTGAGGAAAAACTTATTTATTTAGAAATATAAAGAAAGATTAGGAAGAAATAGTAAAGTAGGAAAATTTAGTGGAGAAAAGAGGCTGATATTCCTTGGTTTAC